>JAJPUD010005952.1:0-41432 GCA_023553655.1 Myrmecobius fasciatus | reverse complement strand
ACATATGTTTTGCAAATAAAAAGCTTTAATAAAAAAAAATAAAAAGTTGGAAAGGACTTTAACAAATCCTACCATCCACTTCCCTGCTAAAAATGACCAAACATCTAGTTCTGCTTTCAGTTCCCATATAGGATTCCCCAGTGATCTCTTTCTGACCATTTGTGAATTATTTTATCATCTTTTTTCTTGAAAGCTCCAAGAGAGGCTGCTGCTTTTGTTAGCACCATGTAGTCTTACCATTGGTGTTTCATTCAGGTGTACTCCTGGCCAGTCTCAACTTTCAGTTCATACCATAGATCTCTGACAACTTCCATTATCTTAGATAGAATAATGTTTTACCTTGTCCTTTTACTGGCTCTGTGAATTCAGAGCCAATGTGAGGTATTATTTTAAATTGCTTAGAGGGGAATGTTGGAAGCCTGCTTTCTTTCCTATGTCATCTTTGTTTTGCATTCTCCTCTCCTAAGATTTAATATTGATACCATCATAGTCTTCAAGAGTTTGAGGGACAATGGCATAGCAAGAGAAAAATTATTCTATTTTCCTTTGAAAATAGAACTAGGAATAGTTGGTGAAAGTTATAAGGATAAAGATGAGTAAGGAAGCTTTTGTGGGCATGATTATTACACTGGACTTCATTAAGAAGAATGAAAAAACAGAAATTCTAAGTAACTTCTTCTGAAATTGTCAAAAATGTTAAAAAAATAAAGTGGGCTAAATACACAGAAAGGTAAAAGAATAAGTTAGGGATAGGCACAATGTGTGCATAGGTTGCTAGGAATAAGTAGTTGTTGATATTTAGAAAATGCCAAGAGAACTAGATTTACATTGTCAATTCCAAAAGTGCATGTGGATGTTCCAATAACTTAACATTTTCCCAGATAAAATTGTTCTCTTTTCCCCCAGAAATAGTTCTTACTGACTTTACTATTTCTATCTTTTGCACAATCACTGATACACTTCTTCATGTGAACATTTTTGGTTTTATTTTTGACTCCTTTCCATTATTTCTTCTATTTATTCATTTATTCATTCTGTCTCTGCAAGATATCTTTTTTAAAATGGCATTTTATTTTTCTTCAATTGTCTGTAAAAAACATTTTAACATTTTTAAAAAATTTTGAGTTCCAAATTTTTTCCCCTCCCTCTCCTCCCTTGTCTGTGAGATAGTAAAATAATCTGATGTTATACATTTGCAAAAATGTAAGGAATATTTCCGTGTTAGTGAATTTTTTGTGTTATTTCTAGAAAAAAATATACACACACACACACACACACACACACACACACACATATATATCCTCTTTCATCCCGTTGCCAATTCTTTATGCTTACAAACACTACTTTACTGCAGGCCTTCATTATCACCTTCCTCGACCATTGAGGTAGACAATTACTGGTATCTACTGATCCCTTTCAACCCAACTTTCTTATTCCTTTCAAAACCATCTTTGTTAGGCACATATTTTTGATCCTCTGCCCTCAAATCTTGAATTTGTTTATATTTTCAATGGAGTAATTTAGCCTCCTCAGTCCAGCATTTAAAATTTTATATAAATGTGTGCCATTCTCTCTTCTCAGGCTTATTTCATATACTTTATCCTTCATCCAAATTAGAATACTTACTATCTCCAATATGCGCCTCACATTTTTCTAACTTATTAGTTTTGTTGTAATTGTTCCCTATAGCTAGATGCTTAATTCCAACTCATATTTGAAACTCCAAATCCAATGTCATTTCTTTCATGCATCCTCCCATATTTTTCCAGTTAAGTTCAAATAGCATTTCCACCTGTCTTTTGAATCTATTAATTATTTTTATTGAAGTTATTTATATATGTGAAATATCCCCTATTAAACTATAAGCTCTTATAAGCATACACATAGCATCTTAACTAAACTTTCTATCTGACCATTTCCTAAAATAATGTCTCTTTAGAAAGACTACTTAATCAATGTTTATTGAATCTGAATCCTGGTACTTAGCCAGTGCTTTACTTCATGTATGTTTAGATTATATTCAGTTCCAAAGAGTATTGCTTGCCTCTTGTTCTTGCTGATTATCATTGATTTTCCCCATTTAGAAATTTGTTTGTTCCCTTTGATCAATGCCACTGAATTCGTTTTATATATTTCATAGAATTAGTAATTCCACTTAACTTTATTCTACCCACAAACAATTAATATATATTCAATTCCTTCTTGGGAATAGACTGAATTTCATATATTTTTCTACCTAGAGAGAAAGAGATGAAAGGACAGCAGTGAACTGCTATTCTTAAGAACTTTTCCTATTGGCTTAGAGTCATAAAAGCTCAGTATTTAAAACTGGAAAGGATTTTAAATATAATATAATCCATGTTTTCCTCTGTTTGACAAATGAGGTAATTGATACCCAGACAATTTAAGTGACTACTTATCTGATATTCTTTCTCTTCAAATATCCCTCTTGCCAAATACCATACTTCTCATTAGAAGTTTGCCTGGCTTGCTAACTATATTTTGACTACATATAAGATTCTCATTTCCTCCTATTTATTTTGAACATTACATGGCTTCTAGGTTTAAGTAAAATTCCTCTGTTTAAAGCCTTTCCCCACTTCGTCCCAACCTATTTATCCAGTTATTATTTAATATCTTCAAGACTTCAAGGATCATGACCAAATAGCTTTCTTGATGTCTCATCCATCATTGCATATTCTGTCTCTGTACTTTTATTCTTGTTGTTTTCCATTATCTGTAATGGAATTCCTGGTTTACAGTGGAACTTATCTCAAGCAGCACCTCTAACATGAGGCCCATTCTAATGCACCTCCATCCAGCTACTCATGCATTTTCCTACATTACCTTGAATTTGTTTTGTGTCTATTTATATAAACATATATTTTCTCCTCAAAAAGATGTAAGCAACTTCAGAACAGAAAAATTTTCATTTTTGCCCTTGTATTCTCAGGCCAAGCACAGAGCCTCACATATAATAGATGTCTAAAAAAATGTTTGTGGATTGATTCACTGCATTTATAGAAAAACACCACAGAAGTACAGGTATATTCTCCATGGTCTAAATTTTACCTGAATAATAATTTCTCACCTCTATTGTGTTAAATAGAATTTGACTCTTTCAAGATAACCTAGATTTTAGTGTAGCCTCTGATATTTGTAATCCTAAGCAAGTCACAACCTCTCAATACCCCAGGCAACATCGTTATTATTTTTTGACATTTTTTAAAAAATTTGCATTCCAAATTATTTTCCTTTTATAGCTCCTCCCTCATATTTTCTCATTAATCAAGCATATTTTTTTAAAAGTATGTTACAGCTACTCAGAATTGTTAAACAGTGCTCTCTATTTAAACATAATCAACACTAGTCTGGGCAACCCTGGGTATCTTGTGCTAAAATTTGCTACCTATTAGATTAGTGACCAAATCTCCAAATAACTTGTCTGAAGAGGAACTGAAGTGTCATAAAATCCAAGCCATGCCTCACCAAAAATTTTCCCTACAATATCTGTGGCCCTTCAGTTCTTGCTTGAAAATTTCCTTTTGAAGGAAAACCAAAAATACCTTTTGAATGTCCATTTGACTTCCAGATAATTCTGCTATGAAGCTTCTTTGTATCAAGTCAAAATCTTATTCCTATTTTAATTGCTGGTAGTTTTTTTTCCTCTCTGGTGTGGCAGAATAAGATTAATATCTCTTTTACATAATATACTTTCAAATATTTATAGATACTTACTATGTCTTCCCCTCCTCTCTTATGCTGGCTAAATAATCACAAAATTCTTTGATTTATTCCTTATTAGACATGAAATTGAGAATGTTCTTTTTCCTGGATGCCATTCCCTAGACATTCTTCAGTTTATCAGTGTCTTTCCTAAATTACATTGTTCAGAACTGAACAAAATATTCCCTATGTACTATGACAGTGTGCAGTAGAACTATTATGTTCTTAGTTTGGGATATTATACTTCTCTCTCTCCTCCCAGCCCCTGTCTGTTTTTTCCCTCTCTCTCAGATAAACAAAAGGAGAATTTGGAATACAATACCCTAGTGGAGATGTTCTTCCTTACATAGCACATTGCATCTGAAAGCCTCAGCCCTATTAGGTTCAGACACTACAATCCCTTTTTGGAGGAGTGCTTTGGCTGTTGCTTTGGCCTGCTGGCACTCTTCTTGTCTCCCATGACTGGGCTAAAAATACACCCTGGAACTTGTTGCTGTCACTTGCTCGGTCTCTGTCAATTAAAAAATTGCTTCTCTTAATAGAGTCCAAAGCTACTTAATTAGTTTTCTTGGTTACCATCACATGCCACTGCCACTGACTCATAGAGTTTTTAGTATTTAAAATTGCAGGGTTTTTCACTGAATGAACTGTTGTCTCACCATTTCCGTTTCATCTTATAGTTGTGAAGTTTATATTTTTTAATCTTAAATAGTATATGTCCTCTGGACACATTTTATTTGTATCCTTTCTCAAATAATGTAACCTGAATGTTACATAATACTCAGATATCTGTGGACCTGGCCATCAAAGATACTCTTCTTGATTTTGTAAGTTGGGTTCTATTATGGTTCAAGAGATCTCCATATAAAATAAAATATTAGATGTATTAAAAAGAATAGATTTTAATAGTGGGCTATAAATATTTTTCCCAAAGAAGAATGTTGTCATTTCATTTTTATGAAATCAGGTAAATCTATTTTAAGAACTACCTTTAAAACTCTGAGTGATGGTTATAGGCAGAATACCATGAGGTATAATTTTCTACTGACAGCAACTATATCATATGATCTAAAGATCTTAGCTTTAGTACTTGTATTCCTTCTATGTTTTTGAAATGTACATTGATTTTCTTTAAAATGTCACCTGCTATGAAGAACCAAAATGGTAAAGGAAGGGAGTTCCCTCAGCTTTCCTAAATTCTCTTCCAAAAATCTTTAAAATAATGGCTGAAAATATATTTTGTACTGACAGGAACAAGAAAAGTTTAAAGTTAAACAATTTTCTAGCTTAAGATAATTTGGAAGATTGGCATAGAAGTTCTATCTGACTGGGGTAAAAGTAGAGTGTGGTTCAGCACAGGCTAGGCCAGCACAGACCTCATCAGCTCAGACTTCACCCCAGCAAGTCAGCAGCAGACTTTGGGGCTCATTGAATTTGCAGCTATGGTTTTTGGAGCTCCCAGCCAACAGACATAAAGGGGGTTGGACATAAGGAGATTACCAGAAATCCTGTGCTGGCACTAGATCCAGCACTATTTGTTGTATTGTCTGTATACAATTCTAGGTCATAGTCATAGGCAAAGAGGACCATTGGAGCAGTAGAGTTTACAGTCTTAGGGGAACAGATACCATGGCACAGTTGCAGGGCACAAAAGAATGCTTTTATGGTCACTTGCAGACCAGAGCAGAAGTCAGGAGAATGAGGACCACATTTCTCCTTACATTATACCACTTTACAAGAACTGAACACTTACAGACCCCTAGAACTAGCTCTGAAAAGAGTAACATGAAAAATCTGAAACTTGAGACAGTGCCTCTTCCACCCCAGAAGTGTCCAAATTTACTTTAAGGTTGAATATCAAATAGACTAAAAAAAACCCACAACAAACAACAAAAAGAGAACCTGACCACAGAAGATTACTGTGGTGACAGGAAAGGTCAAAACATTGTGTTCAGAAGAATATAATGAAGCCAAAACAATTACTTTCAAAGCCTTGAAGAAGAAAAATGTGAATTGGTTTCAGTCCCCAAAACAATTCCTGGAAGAGTTAAAAAAAGAATTTTAAAAAATCAAATAGTAGAGATAGAAGAATAATTGGGAAAAAGATAGGTGTGATGCAAGAAAACAATTAAAAAATTCAATAGCTTGGCAAAGGAGTCACAAAAGTATTGAAGAAAATGACATCATTTAAAAAAATACAGAATATATTAAGAAGTAAGAGAAGCAAAAGATTCTTCTGAAATGAACTCTTTAACAAACAAAATTGGTGAAATGAAAAAGAAGGTATCAAAACTCACTGAAGAAAATAGTTCCTTAAACATTAGAATTGGGCAAATAGAAGCTAATGACTTTGAGACATCAAGAAACAATAAAAAATCAAGTATTAAAAATAGAATAAAATGTAAACTATTGGATTGAAAAATAGCTACTCTAGAAAGTAGATCAAGGGGAAATAATTAAAATTGTTGGACTATATAAGAGTCACTATAAAAAAGATTGACATCATATTTCAAGAAATTATCAAGGAAAACTACCCTTGTATTCTAAAATCATGGTAAAATATGAATAACCTCCTGAAAGAAAGTCCAAAATGAAAGCTCTCAGGAATATTATAACTAATTCCAGAGTTCCTGGATCAAGATGAAAATATAGCAAGAAACCAGAAAGAAACAACATATCTTGGAATCACAGTCAGGATAACACAGGATTTAGCAACTTTCATATGAAAGGATCAGAGGGCATAGAATGTGATATTCTGGAAGGCAAAAGAGGTAGGAAATAACTACTTAGAAAAACTGAGTATAATCCTTTCTTGAAGGATTTTCTTGAAGGGAGAAATTTGATATTTAATGAAATAGAAGAATTTCCAATATTACTGATGAAAAGATAAGAGTTGAATAGAATATTTGACTTTCAAATAGAAGACTTTCAAGAAGAGAAGTGTAAGAAGGTAAACAGAAAAGAAAATCATTAGGGAGTCAATAAAGTTTAAATATTTATATTCCTACATGGGGAGATAATTGTAATTACTAAGAATTTTATCATTATTATGGGAATTGGAAGGAGTATACATAGATAGAGGGCATGGATTAGAATTGTCTATGATGGGATGATATCTAGCAAAATAAAATGAAGAGTTGAGAAACATTGCTAGGGGCAGTGGTCAGAAACAAGGATGAAGAGGGAGAGAAAGAAATATAAATGGAAGGGAGTAGGTTGGAGTGAAATACAATTAGTAATAATAACTATGAAAAAATTTTATAGCAGTTTCTCTGAAAAAGGTCTTATTTCTCAAATATGTAGAGAATTGAATCAAATTATAAGAACCAATTCAACCATTCCAGGGGAGCCCATCAATTGGAGAATGAGTAAATAAGTTGTCATATATAATTATGATGGAATACTATCATACTCTGAAAGAATATGAGCAGTATTGTTTAAGAAAAACCTGGAAAGACTTACATGAACTGATGCAAAATGAAGTGAGTTCAACTAGGAAAGCAACGAACACAGTAACACTAATGCTGCTAGATGAAGAATTGTGAATCTTAGCTATTTTCTTTAATAAAATGATCTAAGACAATCCAAAGAACTTAAAGTAAAAAATGCTATCTATCTCCAGAGAAAGAAGTGATGAAATCTGAATGCAGATTGAAGTATACCTTTAAAAATTTTCTTTCTTTATTTTTTCTTGTTTTTTTGTGGGGGAAGGAATCTGTCACTATATGAATTATATGGAAATATTTTGCATGACTGCATATGTATAACTTGTATCAGATTGCTTGCTTTCTCAATGAGGGAGGAGGAGAAGGAAGCAGGAAAGGATTTGTGACTAAGGCTTTTTTTTAAATGAATGCTAAACAATGTTTTTTCATGTAATTGGAAAAAAATATTTTTAAAAGATGTATAAAAAATGTCTTCTGGTTAGAAATAGGTTATCTAAATTCATCTTAGCAATTGTGAACCTTCTAGTTTTAGTGTTTCCTTTCTCAGAAATCTCTTCCCTTATTTAATTTGTGGTCCAGGTAATATATTAAAATGGAATTTGGAGATAACATCTGAATAGCAAAATATGTTTTTATTGTAGACATTAGTTTTCATTTGCCTGAATTAATTCTGTACATAAATTATATGAAAGAAGAAAAATTATATTCTTTTCTGTGCAAATTTAGCGGTAGTTTCAGGCTTGTAATGAATTGAATAAAATTATTAATGAAATATTAACTTAAGATTTTAAACTTTAGAAAATGACGTTATAAGAGAATGATGCAGTAAGATTAAGGAAATGTTCTTCCACAATCTTAGTGGCTCCCTATTACCCACCGAATTAAATATAAAACCCTCTGTTTGACTTTTAAAGCCCTTCCTAGTTTGGTTTCTTAATAATTTTTCAGAATTTTGATTTCTTATTCTTCCTCCCATCCACTCAATACTCTCCCTGAGCCCCACTTTGTCCCATGTTTTCTCTAATTCAGATCTTGCATTTCCTGGAATAGGGCTTTCCATTTCCAATCATAGATCATTTTCACTGCCTGTGCCCTATAGATGGAAATCTCTTCCTCCTCTACTCCATCTGCTTCTTTTAAGTTCCACCTAAAATGCCACAGCTTATAAGAAACCTTTTATAGAACTCATTAATTATAACATCTTTTCTCTGAGATTATCTCCAATTTCTCCTGTAACGATTTTGGTTATTCATGATTGTTTAAATTCTTTCTCCTTTATTCAATTATGGGTAGCAGAGACCATTTTTTCCCTTTCTTTTTATTTCTAGCACATAGCACAATGTCTAGCACATAGTAGGCATTTATTACATGCTTGGATACATGCTTGTTACCTTGTTGATAACATGTTTTGGTGAAGAGAATAACAAATGATAAGACATAATTCAATAAAGCTTTTATAAACCTCAAGATTTGGTCTGGTTTAGATTCAGTTTTGGTGCAAATTACTAAATTCTTATCATGTCCTAGCCAATAATGTTTTTCTTCCTAAAGGGGAGAAGGTATGAAAAACACATGGTATTCCTCCTTACCCATTGATATTTCTGCCTTCTAAGACTTATTTCCTGTTCAGTGCCTTGACTAAATGCTATGTGATACCTTGCAGTGACAAGTGAAATAATATATGTATCCTTTTATATTTATTCAGAACAGCTTTTTCATCAGCAAGTTCAAGGCCTGGACAGCATGTGTCAGCCAACACTTCATAATGAACAATATTAAACAGTCATGTAATTTCATTAAGTTTTAATGATGAGTAGGGGTTCATGCCAAAGTAGTTCTTTGAAGGCCATTATAAATGGTTTTTTAAAAAGATGCCATAACTAGCATAATAATTTGCTCATTATACATAATTTCACTAAATTTGTACTAATGCAAAGCACGTGCCAGGCCAAATATTGTATTCCGGTTTTCACAGCATATCAATGTCTATATAGTACTACCAACAAAAAGCCTACACCTTTGTGATGAAATATGAACTCTATGGATTGTTTTGAAACAAAATAATGAGCCTCTAAGGAAAATATAGATACTACTTTCTGTAGAATAATTTTCCATCAAAGGCTCCCTTTGAAGTCATGCTTCAATGGATTTTTAAAATATCACCAGCTTCTAAAATGAAAGAGATGTGAAAATGAAAAATTGCTTATGTAAAACCTATAACTGCCATTTATGTTTTGGCATTTGGATAAAACTTTTTAAAACAACAATTTAGTCTCCTTTCCTTTGACCACAAATGAAGTGAACTTTATAAAAATAAAAAAATAAATTTACTATTTATCCAATGGACTAAATCCATTTTTTGTTTGGATTTTCTGGGGCTATTTATTCATTTAAGTATGAATGAATTCACTCTTTGAGATTTGAGTTCAAATTTTGCCTCAAACTCTTACCAACTGCATGACCCCTTGCAAGTTATTTAACCTTTCAACCTCAGTTTTCTAATCTGTAAAACTAGGATTATAATAGCATCCACCTGCCTAAAGACCAGGTATTGTTACTTCACATCATTGTTATAAGACTTAAAAAATGAGTTAACACATATAACATACTTTATAAACCCTAAAATACTACAAAATATAATAATAATAAGATATGCTATGATGATGATGATATCATCATTATTATCAAACTTATTAAATGCTTTAGGGTTCAAAAGATCATGCTATGTAGAGGGCCACAGACAGTGAAGAAATTCTCAGTGAGATATAAGACCCTTCAGCCCAGACAGAACCTGCTGACAATGTTTGGTTCTGCTTTTACAGTTAGCACATGCACAGTGTGCTGTGCTGATATAATTGTACTAAGGCATTTAAGGCTGAGAGAACATGAAATAAAGGGACTCCATATTTGACCATCCATGAGGGTCCCTGTCCCATCACTTGTCCTCTAAGACCAAGGAGTCACGCTGGTCCCGAGATCCTCCAGAGAGCTAGTCCAGATGGTACATTTTGGCACCTCAATGTGGGGCTCTAGAAAGCACAATACAATGGTGGCCAATTGTTGGGGGAAAAGGTGAAATTCACTAATAAAGACACAATTCTTGCCATGAAGATTTAGAATGCAGTGTTCCCCAAAGAAGCTCATTTTAATGCTATGATTAAAAAAAAACAACCCCCCCCCAAAAAAAAACCTAGTTCAAAATTCTGCTTCAGCATTTTTTGGCCATATTATTTGGCCACAAAGGTGTAAGCATTATTTTACTACTCCTACTATGATTGCCATTGATGACAATCTTTTAATTCTTTATTGATTGACTAAAGTACATGAATTCCACTAAAGCAGGTTGCTAACAGGGATATGCCCGAGCCTGTTCATATTGGTTTGCAAGGATCATTGAATTTTTAGTCTCAGGATTTATTCCTTGGAAATAAGCAAATTCTATACATCAGGGCTTAGTATGTGACAGATAAATAATCCATTGCTGTGACTGAATACTTTTCAGCTTTGTAGGACCTAATGCACTTGGTTTAGTTAAAAAGCCTGAAGTCATATGATGAGTTATTAGAGTCTGACTCTTAACTTTCTACTAATCAGCAAGCTCAATGAGGGCAAATCATTTTCTAAATATGATATTGCTCCAGTCTAATTTTTTTTGTTGTTCACCCTTCATTCTTTTTTTCCCCTGTGGCAATTGGGGTTAAGCGACTTGCCCAGAGTCACACAACCAAGAAGTGTTAAGTATCTGAGACCAGATTTGAACTTCGGTCCCCCTGATTTCAGGGCTGATGCTCTATCCATTACACCACAACTGTCCCCTCATTCTTAATTTTTTTTAATAGAGAAAATTTTATTTATTTATTATTGTTGTTTTGCTGAGGCAGTTGGGCTTAAGTGACTTGCCCAAGGTCACACAGCCAGAAAGTGTTGAATGTCTGAAGCCAGATTTGAACTCGGGTCCTCTTGACTTCAGAAGTGGTGCTGTATCCACTACACCAAATAGCTGCCCCCTCATTCTTCATTCTTAAAGATTAACAACATCAGGAGTGTGGTATTGCCTATAAATTGGATTTAAATTAGCCTAGCATATTGTTCATTGTGAGAGAATTCAGTAATGCACTGTAATTTTCAATAATGGTGGTATCTCACATTTGGAATGAAGTTTCATGAACCAATAGAAAAAGCTCTGATTCTTGTGTCAGAAGAGATTTGCAATCTTATCCTGGCAATAATATTTATTACCCATGTGATGCTGCCCAAATTACTTAAACTCTGGGTACCTCAGTTTCCTCAATTTTAGAATGAAGATTCTGGACTTAGGTCTCTGAGGTCCATTCCAGCCCTATGTATGTGGTGCTAAGTAAATATAATAAAAAAAAAAGATTTATAAAGAAAGAAAATTAAAGACTAAACGTTATGTCACATAAGAATTCACTGTAAGATCCTTTAAATAACAGTTCTCCCAGACCATTTAAAATAATTCAATTTACATTTTAACAGTATTTATTGTGTAAAGTGTGGTACTTCTATTTAAAAACAGCCATTTGTCACTTCTCTCACACATGATCATATGTCACATAGTTCCCCATATAACCCAAACAGATGCTGATACTCCCATATGTGAAAGTGACAAAGATACTAGTTGAATTGAGGAATTTTTGAATAAAAACATCATGGACAAATTCTAAATTACCAGGGATCCTTGTCTTTATCTGCCCAGAAGCAGATAAAGTATAAGATTTAGGATCAAAATGACTTTGCCTAATGTAACATGAACATACTTATTTACATATAAAATAGAAAAAGATGTATGGAATAAAGGAGAGCTTAATACATTTGAGAGACAGCTTGATATTGGGAATATATCCTTGCCCTTTGAAACAGGAAGAATGAGGTTCAAGTTCTGCTTCTGACAAATATTCTTTGTGGGATTGTATCCAAGCCTGGACTTCAAAATAGTCTAAGCATTTCTCTAAGACATTATTCATAGATGGGTTGTTGATATTTATTATGTGAGGAAGTTTCCTTATATTAGGGAAATCACAGATCATGATAGTCAACAAGCACATACTGTTTTCCAGATATTGTATTAACTGCAGAAATACACAAAAAAGGCTAAATAAAAGCAAAGAAACAAATAAATGACAACAATAAAATTCTAACCCTACTCTCAACAAATAGACATTCTAATGGGAGATAATATAAAACTATTTAAGGAGATGCAATAAATACATTGCATGTATGAAGATAATCTGGAACGGGGACATATTGACAGATAGAGGAACCAGGAGTAACCTTCTGCAGAAGGCAGGATTTCAGTTGTATTGTGAAAGAAGCCAGGTGAAATTCAAAGGTGAATATGAAGGGTAAGGATTATAGGTAATGAAAGCATATACTGTAGTAATAGGAATGGAGAGGAAGGGGCATGTGCAAAACTTGTTGTGAAAGTAGAAGCTACAATATTTGAAATAAGATAAGATGCATGAAGAGAATAAAACAGAAGAGTTGAGGATGATGTCCAAGGCTGTGTACCTATGTTAATGTGAGGATGGAAGTACGCTTGACTATAACAGGGGAATTAAAAAGGTGAGTTATATTTTATATATCTTGAGTTTAATATGCCCATAGGACAATAATTTTGGAAAGTCTAAGAGGCAGTTGGAAATATGTAACTATAGCTAATCAGTCATACTAAAACTGAATTTATAGCTTTGGGAAACATTTGCACAAAGATGATAATTGAACATGAAAGCTTGAATAACTACCAAGGTATGCAACAAAAAGTGAAAATATAAGGAGGCTCAGTACAGAGCCTCAGGGTATACACCTGTTTAGAGGGTAAAGAGAAGGTAAAATCTAGAGCATTTCCAGTAGAAAAAAGTTATTTGACAATATTAAATAATGTGGAAGTCAAGGGGATCAGAAAGGACAAAAAGCCATTAGTTTTTTTTTTTTTTCAGTTAAGAGATTACTGGCAACTTTGGAAAGAACATTTTAAGCTAAATGATGAAGTTGGAAAGTAGACTAAAGAGAATTTAGAAGAGACTATGAAGAGAAGGGACCTACTGTAAAATTCCTTCTCATGGAATGTAGTAACTAAAAAAAGAAAGCTATAAAACAGTAACTAAAGGATCAGATGAAGGATTTGTCTGTTTGAGGATGGAGGGAAATGTGCACATATTTGTAAGAATCAGGGAAGGTGTCTGTCTAGATAAGAAAATAGGGGAAATTTGATGGAGAAGTCAGAATGGGATGAAACTAAAAGCACATACAAAGGAGTTTGCCTGGCAAGAAGGGCCATCTCTGCCTAAGAGACAAGGTTGAAAAGGAAATAGTGAGGAAAGATGCCTTAGTGATATGAAATAAAAAGGAAAGGAGAAAATGAGTTCTTGGTAATGTTCTAATTTTTTTGGAAGGTGAAATCTGAGGTACAGTTCTTTGCTGAGAGGGTAAGGTAGAAGACTTACAGAGAGGCTTGCTTGCAGAGTGAATTAGTTGAGGAAAATAATGTTTGGCTTGCTGCAATGAAGGCATAGTTAAACTTAGATAACATTAATTTATATTGGGTTATTCTACATCGTATTGTAATTTCCTATAGGATTGCTCAGTATCATGTAAATAAAAGAGAAGGAACAAGTGGTAGAATAAGAGGTTTCACAAGGCATGATTGATGATGGGACAAGAGTCTAAGGGAATCAAGGGTGAAAGATAAAGTAGGATTGAGTTATTTCACCAATTGAGATTGAGATGGAAGGAGAATATAGCTAATACAATAGTGATAGTCCAGAAAAGAACCAAAGGACAGATGAAATGGAGGTCTTGATTAGCATGAGGAACATCAGTAGAGGGTCATAAAATACAGGTGAAGATGAAAGAGTAGATTACAATCGGGAACATGAATTCTGAAGTTCATGGGAAAAGAAGGAGTTTTCTTGTAGGTAATTGTGAGGACAAACTTATAAACATCTCTATGTGTAGTGAAGGGAAGTAGAGGAATATTTCTTGAGGAAGTGGATATTAGAGTATTTGAGGAGGCATTAAAATAGGTTTTGAAGTTTTCTTATAAGAGGACAGGAGATGAAGCAGAGATAAATACTGTGATCTAAATGCAAACATAAATGCAGGATAAGGAAGAATGTCTTTGGGTTCTATAGATAATAGAAACTAGGATTTAGATTGGCGGGGCGGAGCCAAGATGGCGAATTGTAGACAACATTCTCTGTGAGCTCCTGACACCTTCCCTCAGACCCAGACAAATTGAGCCTCCGAACTGGTTCTGGAGTGTGGGTTCCACTAAACACTTGGAGTACAATGCACTTCTATCAAAAATCTACTTTGAAAGAACTCCATAGAAGGTCAGTTTTAGATGGGCAGGGGATCGAGCAGCTCCCAGCGCTCAGACGCCAGTGCTCAGATGCCAGTGTGCAGCTGGGGTGCATCTCCGGGGCTGGGATGGAGCAGAAGATTTTAGGCTGCCAGGAAGTCCCTGGGAGACACTTGGGCCACTTTGCTCTGCTCGAGGGCAGGTGCTTTGGCAGATCTGCCTTTGGTAAAGGGTGGATTGAGAGCAGCTGAAAACGTGGTCCTAGTGCGGATCTAGCCCGACCAGCCTCAGACCAGAATTCAACTCGGCAAACTGCCCCAGGGCAAATTGAAACTGCAGTAGTACTCCCTGCTGGTGACTGATACCTCAGCTGAAATCCATGAGTAAGAAGCAGAAGAGAGCTCTCACCATAGACAGCTTTTACGGAGAGAAAGTAGGGCAAACTCCAGATCCTGAGGTTCTGAAAATAATCCCAGAGGAAGTCACAAAGGTGGACATGAGCTGGTCTCCTTTTCAGAAGGCTTTCCTGGAAGATTGCATAAAGAATCTCAAAAGAGAGTTAGAAGAAGAATGGGGAAACAAATTGAGAGCAGTGCAAGAAGGAAATATAGCCCTGCAACAGAGACGTGAAAAACTGGAAAATAAGACTAGTGAATTGGAAAAAGTCACCAACTCACTGGAAAATAAAAATAGTGAATTGGAAAAAGACAACAATTCACTGAAAAACAAAATTGGTGAATTGGAAAAAGTTACCAACTCACTGGAAAATAAAAATAGTGAATTGGAAAAAGATAACAATTCACTGAAAAACAAAATTAGTGAAATGGAAAAAGATAACAATTCACTGAAAAACAAAATTAGTGAAATGGAAAAAGACAACAATTCACTGAAAAATAAAATTGGCAAAATGGAAAAAGAATGCAATGAACCAAATAATTCAATTGCCTAGTTACAAAAGGAGCTGAAAAAGATAACTGAAGGAAATAATACCTTAAAAATTAAAATTGAACAAATTGAAATGAATGACTCAATAAAACTTCAAGAATCAGTCAAACAAAAACAAAAAAAATGAAAAAATAGAAGAAAATATGAAATATCTCCTAGGAAAAACAACTGACTTGGAAAACAGATCTAGGAGAGATAATCTAAGGATTATTGGACTCCCTGAAAGTCACGATGAAAAAAAAGAACCTTGATGCTATCTTCCAGGAAATCATGAAAGAGAATTGCCCTGATGTTTTAGAATCAGAAGGCAAAGTTGGCATTGAAAGAATTCACCGATCACCTCCTGAAAGAGACCCCAAAATTAAAACCCCAAGGAATATCGTGGCCAAATTTCAGGACTATCGCACCAAGGAAAAGATATTGCAAGCAGCTAGGAAAAAAAAAAAAAGTTCAAATGAGGAACTGTCATTAGAATTACACAGGATCTGTCAGCTTCCATGTTGAAGGATCGAAGGGCCTGGAATCAGATATTGTGAAAGGCAAAAGAACTTGGAT
Source organism: Myrmecobius fasciatus (assembly GCA_023553655.1). Lineage (NCBI taxonomy): Eukaryota > Metazoa > Chordata > Mammalia > Dasyuromorphia > Myrmecobiidae > Myrmecobius > Myrmecobius fasciatus. The sequence continues at coordinate 25,439 of JAJPUD010005952.1, read as the reverse complement.
TACAGCCAAAAATAAGCTACCCAGCTAGAATGAGCATCATCTTCCAGGGAAGAAGATGGTCATTCAACGATACAGGAGAATTTCACCTATTTCTAATGAAAAGACCAGATCTGAACAAAAAAATTGACCTCCAAACACAGAATGCTAGAGAAGCATAAAAAGGTAAAAAGGAAAGAACTCTTGAGAACTATATCTCTACTATGGGTATCCTTAAAGAATGGGGGTATAATTTGATTTTACTTTGATAGTAATGGAAAAGAAATTAGAGGTGGAAGGGATATCATACTGTAAAAAGAAAAGGGGGGAAGGAGGTAAAATAAAGTAAAAAAAAAGGAGGTAAAATAAGGCAAAGTCTCATGAAGAAACATAGAAAATCTAATATAATTGAAGGAAAGAAGGGAGGGCGATGAGTATTGTGTAAATCTTACTCTCATTTAGATTGGGCTCTAAAAGAGTATATCAGACACATTTGGTTTCAGGGCAAAACTTGGCCCTCCTTATAGGAAAGTAGGAGGGAAAGGAGGAAAAGAAAGTGATAAACTAATAGAAGGATTAGGGGAAAGGTGTAAAAAAAGAGGGAGGGTTCTAAAGGGGGAAAGACTATTAGAGAGAGGTGATCATCAAAAACAAAATACTGGGGAGGGGGGAAGGGAGGAAGGGGAAACTGAAGAGAAAAATATAACTTTGGGTAAATAAGATGGCAGGAAATATAGATATAGTTATTTTAACTGTAAATGTGAATGGAATGAACTCTCCCATAAAATGGAAGCAGGTAGCAGACTGGATTAAAAGCCAGAATCCTACAATATGTTGTCTACAAGAAACGCATCTAAAACAGAGATACATACAGAGTGAAGGTAAAGGGCTGGAGCAGAATCTTTTATGCTTCAAGTGAACAAAAAAAAGCAAGGGTAGCAATCCTTATCTCAGATCAAGTAAAAGCAAAAATAGATCTAATTAAAAGAGATAAGGAAGGAAACTATATTTTACTAAAGGGTACCATAGACAATGAAACAGTATCAATAATAAACATATATGCACCAAGTTGTATAGCATCCAAATTTCTAGAGGAGAAACTAACAGAGATGCAAGAAATAGATAGTACAACTATACTAGTGGGAGATCTCAACCTTGTTCTCTCAGAATTAGATAAATCAAACCACAAAATAAATAAGAAAGACATTAGGGAGGTAAACAAAATGTTAGAAAAGTTAGGTATGATAGATCTCTGGAGGAAATTGAATGGCGATAGAAGAGAGTATACTCTTTTCTCAAGGGTTTATGGAACTTATATGAAAATTGATCATGTGTTAGGGCATAAAAACCTCAAAATCAAATGCAGAAAAGCAGAAATAGTAAATGCATCCTTTTCAGATCATGAGGCAATAAAACTCACATGTAATATAAAGCCAGGAGAAAATAGACCACAATTTAATTGGAAATTAAATAATGTAATCCTGAAGAATGAATGGGTGAAAGAGCAAATTATAGACACAATAGATAATTTCATCCAGGAGAATGACAATAATGAGACAACATACCAAAATTTGTGGATTACATTCAAAGCGGTTATAAGGGGTAACTTTATATCTCTAGATGCTTACTTGCATAAAATTGAGAAAGAGAAGATCAATGAATTGGGGTTACAATTAAAAAACTAGAAAAAGAGCAAATTAAAAACCTTCAATTAAATACCAAATTGGAAATCCTGAAGATAAAAGGGGAGATTAATAAAACTGAAAATAAGAAAACTATTGAATTAATAAATAAAACTAAGAGTTGGTTTTATGAAAAAAAAAAACAACAAAATAGATAAGCCTTTAGTTAATTTGATCAGAAAAAAAGAAAGAGGAAAAGCAAATTGTTAGTCTCAAAAATGATAAGGGAGAACTTTCCTCCAATGAAGAGGAAATTAGAGTAATAATTAGAAGTTACTTTGCCCAACTTTATGCCAATAAATTTGATAATCTAAATGAAATGGAGGAATATCTACAAAAATATAGATTGCCCAGGTTAACAAAAGAGGAAATAAATTATTTAAATAGCGCCATATTAGAAAAGGAAATAGAACAAGCTATTAATGAACTCCCTAAGAAAAAATCTCCAGGGCCAGATGGTTTTACATGTGAATTCTACCAAACATTTAAAGAATAATTAATTCCAATACTATACAAACTATTTGAAAAAATAGGGACAGAAGGTATACTACCAAATTCCTTTTATGATACCAATATGGTGCTGATAGCTAAACCAGATAGGGTGAAAACAGAGAAAGAAAACTATAGACCCATTTCCCTAATGAATATTGATGCAAAAATTTTAAATAAGATTTTAGCAACAAGATTACAGAAAGTTATCTCCAGGATAGTACACTATGACCAAGTAGGATTTATACCAGGAATGCAGGGCTGGTTCAATATCAGGAAAACTATCAGCATAATCAATTATATTAATAACCAAACTAACAAAAACCATATGATTATCTCCATAGATGTAGAAAAAGCATTTGATAAAATCCAACACCCATTCCTATTAAAAACACTAGAGAGTATAGGAATAAATGGGCTTTTCCTTATAATGATCAGTAGCATCTACTTAAAACCATTAGCAAGAATCATATGTAATGGAGACAAACTAGAACCAATTGAAATAAGATCAGGAGTGAAACAAGGTGCCCACTGTCACCATTACTATTTAATATTGTATTAGAAATGTTAGCTTTGGCAATAAGAGAAGAAAAAGAGATAAAAAGAATTAGAGTAGGCAATGAAGAAACCAAATTATCACTCTTTGCAAATGACATGATGGTATACTTAGAGAACCCTAGAAACTCAACTAAAAAACTACTAGAAACAATTCACAACTTTAGTAAAGTTTCAGGATTAAAATAAATCCACATAAATCATCAGCATTTTTATATATTACCAACAAAGTTTAGCAGCAAGAGATACAAAAAGAAATTCCATTCCAAATAATGGATGATAGCATAAAATATTTGGGAATCTATCTACCAAGAAAAAGTCAGAAACTATACGAACTAACATACAAAACACTTTCCACACAAATAAAATCAGACCTAGTCAACTGGAAAAACATTAAGTGCTCATGGGTAGGCCGAGCGAATATAATAAAAATGACAGTACTACCCAAACTAATTTACTTATTTAGTGCCATACCAATCAAACTCCCAAGAAATTATTTTATAGATCTAGAAAAAATAGTAGCAAAGTTCATTTGGAAGAACAAAAGGTCAAGAATTTCAAGGGAATTAATGAAAAAAAAAAGACAGATGAAGGTGGCCTTGCTGTACCAGATCTAAAACTATATTATAAAGCAGTGGACATCATTTGCTACTTGCTAAGAAATAGAGTAGTCGATCAGTGGAATAGGATAGGATCACAGGACAAACTAGGTAATAACGTTAGCAATTTTGTGTTTGATAAAACCAAAGACCCCAGCTTTTGGGATAAGTACTCACTATTCGGCAAAAACTCCTGGGAAAATTGGAAACTTGTGTGGAAGAAATTAAGGTTGGACCCACACCTAACACCGCATACCAAGATAAAATCTAAATGGGTTTATGATCTAGATATAAAGAGTGATATTATAACCAAATTAGAGGAACATAGGATAGTTTACCTCTCAGACCTGTGGAGATGGAATAAATTTATGTCCAAAGAAGATCTGGAACACTTAATTGAACACCAGATAGATAATTTTGATTATATTAAGTTAAAAAGTTTCTGTACAAACAAAACTAATGCAGACAAGATTAGGAGGGAAACATCAAATTGGGAAATCATCTTTACATTTAAGGGTTCTGATAAAGGTCTCTTCTCTAAGATATATAGAGAATTGTCTCATATTTATAAGAATTCAAGCCATTCTCCAATTGATAAATGGTCAAAGGATATGAACAGACAATTTGCAGATGATGAAATTAAAACCATTTCTAGTCATATGAAAAGGTGCTCCAAATCACTATTGATCAGAGAAATGCAAATTAAGACAACTCTGAGGTACCACTACACACCTGTCAGATTAGCTAAAATGACAGGAAAGGATAATGACAGGTGTTGGAGGGGATGTGGGAAGACTGGGACACTGATACATTGTTGGTGGAACTGTGAACGGATCCAACCATTCTGGAGAGCAATTTGGAGCTATGCTCAAAAAGTTGTCAAACTGCACATACCCTTTGACCCAGCAGTGTTTCTATTGGGCTTATATCCCAAAGAGATCTTAGAGGAGGGAATGGGCCCCACATGTGCAAGAATGCTGTGGCAGCTCTTTTTGTAGTGGCTAGAAACTAGAAACTGAATGAATGCCCATCAATTGGGGAGTGGCTGAATAAATTATGGTATATGAATGTTATGGAATATTATTGTTCTTTGAGAAACAACCAGCAGGACGATTTCAGAGAGGCCTGGAGAGACTTGCATGAACTGATGCTGAGTGAAGTGAGCAGAACCAGGAGATCATTATTTACGGCAACAACAATAGTATATGATGATCAATTCTGATGGACATGACTCTCTTCAACAATGAAATGCTTCAAACCAGTTCCAATTGTTCAGTGAAGAGAGCCATATACACCCAGAGAGAGGGATGTGAAATGTGGACCACAACATATCATTTTCATGCTCTCTATTGATGTTTGCTTGCATTGTATTTCCTTTATCTGATTATTCTTTCTTGTAGATACGATTTCTCCTGCACAAAAATATGTGGAAATAAGTATACATATATTCGATTTCTTAAGCATTTTAACATAATTAACATGTAGTGGATATCCTGCCATCTAGGGGAGGGGTGGGGAGTACGGGAGAAAAATTTGTAACAGAAAGTTTTGGAAGGGTTAATGTTGAAGAATTACCCATACATATGTTTTGCAAATAAAAAGTATTTAAAAAAATAAAAAAAAATTTAAAAAGGATTTAGATTGTCTGATAAATTTGGATAGCATGAACATCAAAGGGTGGAGGTTGATTAGTGAAAGTTGTAAAAGGAGGGTCTGAAAGTGGACATGAGAAAAAGAAAATTTTAATTGGTTTCTCATGACCAATGAATTAATGGGGAAGAGGAGAGAGCAGTAACAAATAAAAATTAAAAGTTCATAAATTCGTGGATATAAGAATCATTGAAAAGGGGTATTTAGTTAAAAGACTAAGATCTATATGGGCAATAATACTTACAAAAATATATCAAAGTGGCACTTGATTTCTATGTTTCCTCTATTGTCATGGGATTTTATATATGAAAGAGACCTTGATAATCATTGAACTTAAACTCCTTATTTTACAGATGAAGAAACATAAATTCCTTCTTAAAATCACTTATCTACCTAGCTGCAGAGCTAGGATTCCTCCCTTCCTTCCTTCTATCTTTCTTTTCCTAATAAGTGTTAAGTGTCTGAGATCATTTTTGAATTCAGGTTCTCCTGATTTCAGGGCACCAGAGCTAGAATTCTAATTTGTATCCTTTCACTTTAAAATCAGTGCCCTTTCCACTATAAATTAATTTCTGTTTGATAACTATATCATAGCACCCTGAGCTGTGCATGATGAATTAATCTCTTGTTAATGAGGTAACCATCATGGGTAGATTTTATATATAAGTTAATTGAATCATAATATTAGACATAGAAGATTTGTAGGCTTTATTTAATCTAAATTCTGCATTCTATAAATGAAGGTGAATCCTTGTAAACATAAATAACCTGTCCAAGTTTATAAAGGTCTGAAATAGCAGAGGCAAGATTCAAATTCAGATCATCTGGCTTCAATTTACTTCTTTCACAGTACTAGCCAGCCTCTCATGAAATCAAAGGCCTTTGGGGGAGAAAATATTTAAAACTTCAATGGTGAAATGGAGAATTTTTGGATATTCCTGGTCATGAAGGTCTTTGTGAACCCCTTTAATCATGCTCTATAGGTATTTTCCAGAATTATCTACAGGCAGAGCCCATTTGCTTTGTCATTCCTAATGATCAATTTATCTCAGAATGAAGAAAATCCTTTGTAGCATACACTTGTCATTTAAAAGTAAAAACTGAATTATATTTAAAAAAATAGAAATGATACATCAATTTTTTTTTCCATTTATGACATTTATCTGCAGATAATTTCAGGGTGTAACTTGTTTCTACCACACAGTATTATTCCATTCTATTGATTGCTTTTGATATAAACTCCCAAGGGAAACATGCTTGGAAGCATTGTATCTGTTTGAGTTTTGTTGGTTACCATCACAACTAAGAAGAATAGAATTACTGCCAAAAATACTTGTTTTTTGCCTGTGGTCATTTCCCTGTCTGATCTAATAAACAAAATCCCCAGGATATAATAGATGTCCTACAAGGAAAGTAAAGTATGGTAATTTACAAAATAATCACTGGATGAATAAATCTGTAAAAATAAGGTACTCAAACACTGAAGGGATTAGATGAACTGCTAAAAAGAAAAGAAAAAAAGGGGCGGTGTTTATCACATTTTTTGGTCTCTTATCTAATTGATATTCTTGTGCTGCCATAGTAAAAGTTCCATGCAGACTTGCAATCATGGTATTTTTAATTCAAACATAAAATTGCCTTTAGATAGAATTTTATAAATATGGCTGTAGATTTGGATTTAGCAAATACAGCAAATATAAAAAAGGTCACCTTAATTAAACTTAAACTTCAGATATCCTTAAGAACCGGCAGAGATGAAAAATTCTGGGGTTGATTTATGGATGAGTTTGCCAAAGATTTTTGTGATAGCCTAATTCAGTTGACATTTAAAAAAAAGATTTAATGAAAAACATTAGACTATTAATTGGCTACTGGAAAACATATTTCCATTTTTTTGCTTGATCTCTGACTCAGCTTATTTAGTAATTTTTATCTCTATCTTTTCTTCTGAGTATTGCATTTTCTTGTGTGGGTAAAATGGCATCTTTGACTCTTACATACAGTCTGTTCTTCTTTTGTTTTTGTTACTCCCTCCATCCCCATTTTCAAATTCTGTCTACCTGTTTGTGAATTCTAATTAAACTTCTTAGCTCCTCTTGTCAGTAGCTTGATACCTAACCTCTCTTCCACCTATTCAAGACTCCTGGACACTCTAGTTTACTATGAATTCAGTCAGTTAACACCCAAAGTACCACTAAACACATCACCAATATAACATTGTTTGCAGTGACTAAGTATCTTTCCAAATAAGTAGAATCATGTATTTGGATGTGGAAGGGCTTTCAATGTCATCTTGCCCAGCCTCATTTTACAGAGTACTTTTAACCTTTCAATCCAGTGGACTAATTTAATCTTGATTTCTCTGCAGAATTTCTTGAAATTGACAACATTATCCTACAAACCATTTATCCTTTGCCCCAGAAACATCATATTCACCAGGTTCTTGTCCTATTTACAAACATTGCCTCTTTGTCTAAATGATTAGATTGAATTAGAGGAATCTAGATTTGATTTGATTTAATTTATGGTTAGGGGTAACTAACTAAGTAGGTTGCCCCCTGGACCTCGAGGTCAAGAGACCTGATTCAAATATGACCTCAAAAACAGTATGACCTTTTCTCTGTTTTCTTATCAGGTAAAATGAGAATAATAGCATCTGATTCTCAGGGTCATTGTGAGCATAATATGAGATATTTTTTGCAAGCTTTTAGTTTTATGAAAATGTTAGATATGAAAATGTTGTTATTCTTGTTCTCTTCCCAAATCCCTAATATGGATGTTTTCTAAAGTCCTGTAGTATCCTTTTTTTCCCTACCCTTCCTTGTTGTCTTAACCTGTAATTTCAATTACTACCTTCAACCTCTGTAAAGGAAGAAGGAATGCAAAAGAAGTCTAAATAGCCCAAACCTCTTTTCCAAGCTCTCATCCTTTGCCTCTCTTTCTTTCTGCCAATATATCCACTTCAATGCCTCAATGGGATCTTAAACTCAACTTGTCTAAAATGGTGATTATAACCTTTAATAATAAATATGGTTTTCCTCTGATCTCACTAATCAACAAAATTCATATTATTTTTAATATAAGAAAGAGAGAGACAGGAGGAAAAAAAGAAAACAGAAAGAAAAAAATAAAACATAAGGAAACAGAAAGAAAGAAAAGAGGTTCTGTTTACATTATATTGCATCAGTTCCACAAATTTTTCTATGCCTTTTCACACAGCAAAGTAGTATTCTACATATTTATTTACTACACCTTACGTGGCCATTCCTCAATTAATAAGTATCACCTTAATTTCCTTTTTTTTTGCCATCACAAAAAAGATATTGAACTTGGAGTCATTAGCCACAGACACTTATGTGAAGTATTACCCCATTTAAGTCACCAGGCCACTAAATATTTTTAGTGGTTTCCTCATCTGTAAAATAGTGACAATAATAGCACATGTCTTAAAGTTGTTGTGAAAACAAATGATTTTATAAAGCACCCAGCAGATATTAAAGCCCCACATAAATGCTAAATAAAGGCAAGCTGTTGATCTGTGCTTCACAGTAAACCTCAAACTTGTTCTTATCCAATATTACCTGCACATTCTATCTGACAAAGTAGATGTCAAATTAAAGAATGTCAAAATCAATTGGTAACTTGAATAATACAACAAAGTAGAAAGGTTTGTATTTTAAAGAAGTCAGTTTAATGTTAGCAATCTAGTGAAGTTATTAGAATTATGAAATTCTAATAATTATTTTTGTTAGCTTTAGGTTGAGGTTTTTGCCTTTATCTTTGAATCATCTCTTCCATCCCCATATCCATTTTTTCTCTATTTGTATACTATATAGGATTTAGAAAGTGAATGAACAAAACTTAAGAATAAATCATTATTTGTCTTAGAAAAGTCACATAAGTGCTAAGTACTTGGGAATAAGTGTATGTATGTGTTTGTGGCAGGGAAAGAGATGAATGGTGGTAATAAATAATATTCATGCTTTGGATGAAATCACTTCATTAGATATAGTATTATTTACATTGTATTTTATTCCATTCCATGTGTTAAGAAATTTGGAGTAGTCATGAGAGACAGAAAAATGTGCTTTCAGTTTCTTGGTAGATGTAACCAACTTTAAGGATGCAGCAGGGACTGTATTTCAGATGATGGGAAGAATAATATGAGGAATGAGATTAAAGATGTGTGCAAAAGTATGTATGCATTTGCACATCTGCAAATATATATATTTTCACATGTGCAAAAATATTTTCCCTAAGAAAAGAAATTTCAAAAACCTCTCCATATATTCCAGATGGCAAATAGTCACTTAAAGTGTTTCAACATCCCTCTTTACTAGACAATTTCTATCTGATTCCATCCATTAATTTCACTCTGTAAAAATCAAGAAAATGTGCTGTTCCAAATTTCATTTTTTTTTCTAGTTTTTTTGAATACGTTGTTATCTGCTCAATCTCCTTTAGGTTAAATGATTGGTGAAGAATTTGCTTTTGTGAAGTTGTATATGGTAACTAGTAATTGGTGAATTGCAATAAAATTTCATAAAGAATAAAGTTATTTATTGCTATTTTAATGGATTGATGAGAGCTTTTTACAGGAGGAGAGATTTTAAAACCTGAATTGGGAACTTAATAGCTATGATGCTGCCAACTCACATCAGTGCAATCATCCTGTGGGTGTACTTTATAGTCCCTGCATGTGGATTATCTGTCTTGATGATGAAAATAAAGATACTACAAATATAAAGTTAAATAGGTTTTACCTGCTGGGAAAGATATTATTATTGATGAACAGTTGGGACCATGTTTGCACTAGTGGGCCTTTTTTCCTATTCCTTAAAGGTAATAAAATCTAAAGAATGAAGAACATTTAGATTATTCACTCTAATAAGCTAGTGAAGTAGGTGGCTCATTTTGTATTCATGCAATGCTGGAACATTGTACCTTATTTAATTATGCACGCCTTCTCCAAAATATATCCTATTTTTGTCTTATACTAAGGCAAATGCAATTTACATAAGTTTTATGATCACTTTTGATTAGCATAATTTAGAGTAATAGGAGTGTGAAAATACAGGTTTCATTAATCGAGAGGATCATTAAAATGTTCTGTGTAATGAGGTCTAATTAGGTAGAGGGGAAAAAACCCACGAATCTACCAAAGAGCTAATACCAGAAGGCAAAGTATTAGTTATCATTCTTCTCCCTTCCCAGCCCCTATATATACACATACACACACATACAAAACAACCAAACAGCCAGGATGTGTGAAAAATGGAAAAGCTGTAGATATTCCTATATTTCCTTGAAGTGGTAATAATGCATTTTTGCTGTGGAGGGGGAAGAGAAGTGCAGAGAGAGCAATGGTTTCAGATATTATAGCCATGACAGATTTCCCCCTTGCCTCCAATAAATGCTGTGCCAAAGACTAATCTGACTTCAAAGGTGAAGAAAGGGTATTCCGTTTTTTGAAGCCAGGAAGACAATGAGTTCAATCACTTTAGCAAAGCAATCATTTTTACAAAAATGTTAATTTTTCTTTCTATCATCTATTACTTTAAAAATGTTCAACTACTTATCAAAAAAAGTATTACCAATTGCAGAGATGAGCCAATAAAGTCACAGAAATGTTAGAAAATTTGCTTAAGGTTCTGTGAGTTTTGTTTAATGAAGTGTCTACAAAATGTTTGTTCCAAACTGGAGTTTGGATTTGTGATGTGTTTCAGAAAAACCTATAGGTAAAAGCATCAGGATCCTTTCTCATTGTCACATAATAAGATCCAATTGTGTCTTCTCTTTAATGTCCCTTCCAGCTTAATAAAGATAGACAACAGGAAAGGAAAAGCACATTTTGACAAAAAATGTATTCTGGTTGAGAAACATGCAAATGCAGTATTAACGATTTTTCAAAGTTTTCAATGAATATGGTTTTGTATTCTGAGAAGATTAAAATTTTGAAAACATTCTACCTTGTTTGGCCTAGAGCTTCCCCTCTCAGTCAATATCACGTATCTTCAGGGAGCTGAAACTCTATAATTTTGACAACTTATCAGGAAGCATCTGGATGTAAAACTCTGACTAATGCAGAACATGCTACTTAAAAACAAAGCATGCAGCCCAGTATTTGCTAGTTAATTACTTTCTCTTTTCTATGCAATCACATAAAAGGTACTGAAAAGAAAATATTAACTTAAAACTCTGGACCTTTTTTTCATTATTATGATAAAGGAACACATTTCCCTTTTGAAATTGCTATATGTATACCCCATTTGGGTCACTGTCCTTGAATCACATAATAAACAAATCAGCAGACACATTTGAGACTTTGGTAGATTAGTGATCTCATTGGTGTGGGTACTCCCTGACTGATATGGATTACAATGTAATGCTGTTCTCTTTTATGTTCTTCCATAAATAGTCGTAGAGATCCACCCAGCATATTGGAGACCTTCTTGAAATATTATGAAGATATAAACAAAGCAAAAGTAAACATCAAATGTCTACTATGTGCCAGGCACAGAGATTACAAATACAAAAGTTATACAATAATAAAAATTATATTGTCCTGGAAAATGCTATATATTTACAGGCAAAAAAGTATATGTGTGTATATATGTAGATATATAGATATAGCTATAGATCCATATACATATATGGATCCCTGTTTGTTTTCAGGAAGTACCCATAACTGGGAAGAAGAAGAAAGGTGTTTTGAAGGCAGTAATCTTTGGACAGAGCCTTGAAGGGACTCGGATTTAAATCTATTGTCACTAAAGGATAGGCCAGAATAATTTTTTCATCCTATATATCCTTTATAGTTTATTTTATGCCATTCTTGTGTGTAAATAATCATATGAAATATCTCTTACCTACTTGTAATTGCTTTGTATCTTATTTGCTGCTCTTTAGGTTGCCTGAAATTGTTCATCAGTGGAGGAGCATCAGCTTTATTATTTTTAGCCATATGACATCATTGGGATAATGGGGTGTTGAAATTATTGTCTTTTTATTTATTATTGAACACTTTTTCCTAAGTTAAAAATAAAACATTTTTTAATATAAAAACAATTGTGTTCCAGATTCTCTCTCTTTCTCACTCCCATCCACACTACAATAAGAAGGCACATGTGAGGTTATGCAGAACATTTCCATAAAAATAATATTTTGAAAGAAAACTTAAATCTCCCCCCAAAAAATCCTCAAGAAAAATAAAAAGTATGCTTTCATCTGTATTTAGAAATAATCAGTTCTTTCTCTTGGTTTGGATAGAATTTTTCAACTTAAGTCCTTCAGAGTAGTGTGGGATCATTGCTGAGAATAACAAAGTCATTCACAGTTGATCATCTCACAACATTGCTATTATTTAGTACATAGTATTTTTTAGTTTGCATGAACTCATGGGAGGCTTTCCAGGTTGTTCTGAGAGCATTCTGCTCATCATTTATTGTAGCTCAATAGTTTCCCATCATGACCGCAGACTGAGTTTATTCAACCATTCTTCAAATGTTGGGCATCCCCTCCATTTCCAATTATTTTTCTTGAGAAAAGAGCTGCTATAAATATTTGTGTACATATAGGTCTTTTTACTTAGGAAAAAAAGAAACTCTTTGGGGATACAGATCCAGTAGTGGTATTGTTAGTCAAAGTGTGTATGCATGATTTTTATTGTCCTTTGGTCTCCTCAGAATGGTTGAATTGGTTTATAATTCCAGCAGTAAGGCATTCATGTCTCATTTTTTACACATTCCCTCCAATATTTATCATTTTCCCTTTTCTGGCCCATTATCCAATCTCATAGGTATTTTTTCCAATCAATAGCAAGTTAGAATACTTTTTTTATATGGCTATAAATAGCTTGATTAGCTCATCTGAAAATTGCTTAAGCTTTTGAACATTTATCAGTTGGAGAATGATTTATTTTTAAATAGTTTAGACTCAGTTCCCTGTACATTTGATAAAGGTCTTCACCAAACTTGTATCAAAATTCTTTTCACAATTTCTATTACCAACTGTATTTCTCCCTGCTTATATTCTCTCTCTCTCGCTCCTTTCATCTTGTTCCTCCTCCAAAGTGTTTTGTTTGTGCCTATTTTCTCTCCCCATTATGCCCTCTCTTTTATAACCCTCCTCCCATTTTCATATCATCTTCCCCTCCTACTTTCCTGCAGGATAAGATAGATTTTACCCATATTGAGTGCACATGTTATTTCCTCTTTGAACCAATTCTGATGAGAGTAAGGTTCACTCATTCCTCCTTCCCTCTTCTATTACCTTTCACTGTAAAAGCTTTTTCCTGCTTACTTTGTGGCAGATAATTTATTCCATTCCACCTCTCCTTTTCCCTTTCTCATCCCCTAATTTTATTATTTAATTTTTAAGATATTATTCCTTCATATTCAACTCACAACTATGCCCTGTATATATAATTTTTTCTTATCTATCTGTGTGCTAATATGCTTCTTCTCAAAGTTTTTATGAATTACAAATATCATCCTCACATGTAGGAAAGTGAACAAATTAACTTATAATAAGTCCCTTATGATTTCCCTTTTCTGATTACCCCCTTGTAATGTGTACCCGATCCCTATATTTGAAAGTAAAATTTTCTATTAGTTCAGGTCTTTTCATCACAAATAGTTGAAAATCTTCTATTTCATTTAACATCCACATTTTCCTCTGAAGGATTATATTCAGTTTTGCTGGGTAGATGACTCTTGATCATAATTCTAGCTCTATTGTTCTCCTAAATATCATATTCCAAGCTCTATGGTCCTTTAATTTAGAAGCTGCTAAATCTTTTGTTATCCTCATTATGGCTATACTATACCTAAATTGTTTCCTTCTGGATGCTTGCAATATTTTCTCCTTGACCTGGGAGTCTCAAAATTTAACTATAACATTCTTGGAAGTTTTAATTTTGGGATCTCTTTCAGGAGGTAATAAGCATATTGTTCCATTTCTAATTTATCCTCTGTTTCTAGAATATCAGGACATTTTCCTTAATAATTGTTTGAAAGATGATATGTAGGTTCTTTTTTATCATGGATATCAAGCTGACCAATAATTAAAAATTATCTCTCCTGGCTGCTTATGATTTCTTACAACACAATAATATTTCATCACAATCACATATCACAATTTGTTCAGCCATTTCCCACTTGATGGGAAATTTCCAATTCTTTGCCACCAGAAAAGTAGAAGTGAATATATCTATTTAAGTAACACAATTTTTACTTTCTCATTAACAATTTCTAATAGCAACACTTCTCTCTATTTTGCAACATAAGAAAATATTACTGTATCTGATGTAAATACATCAAGTGAACTTTCTTAGTAATTTTTCTGATGTATTCCTGAAAGGGCTCCATCTTATATTAAAAGATAATATTTTGCCAGTTCCCAAAGAAGTATGCTGACTTTTCCTTTTTTGTTTTGAAGAAGAACAAGAACATTTACTTGTACCTGAACTGGATTTAACATCTTTGATGTCTGACTAAATTCTAAGCACTTCATAGTGCCACTTCAACCACATTCATAGCTGTAGGAACAAATTCCTCTTATTTGTCCATTCCACCCAGGGAAATCTGCTCATTTTTGAAATAGACACTCCAATAACTCACCAACAAATTTGAGGTTTCTTGCTTTTCCTCAACCTTGTTTAGTCCATCTGGGGGTTAGTTTTATTGAGTTGTGGCCATTGTCCATGCTTTTTGGAGTGAAATGTGAGAGTTGGGTGAAGGTTGATATTATTTATGGTTGAGTAGCCCTGAAAAGGAGTCAGCAAGCCCTCATGCCAGAGTGCTAGTCTTCCCTAAACATTCAATACACTTCATAACTTATATTCTAAACAAGCAACATAGAAGTAAAGTTACAATTAATCAAAAGTTTCCAAGGGGTATAATATATAGTACCTGATCTTTGTGAAAGAGAAGGTCATGAAGTTCAGAACAGAAGTGTTTCTGATTGCTAGGAGTCTACTATTACTGATATCAATTTGACTGCCAAGAAAAAAGAGAAAGAACTCATCAGCCCTTATTTATTTAGAGATTGTTTATGTGTTTTATAAAGACTTAAATTTGGGGCAGCTAGGTGGCACAGTGGATAAAGCACCAGCCTTGAAGTTAGGAGGACCTGAGTTCAAATCTGATCTCAGACACTTAACATTCCCTAGCTGTGTGACCCCGGGCAAGTCACTTAACCCCAACTGCCTCAACAAAAAGCCAAAAAATAAATAAATAAATAAAGACTTAAATTTGAGTCAATATAATGACATACAACTTGAGAAAAAAGGTTTCTTAAGAGATTGGCCATCTTCATGAAATCATGTAATCTGGATTGGCTGGAGTAAAAAAAATAACCTGGGTACTTATTTAGGTTACACGTAATACAAACTCATCTGTTTGGCATATAAAGCGTTTCACAATTTTACTCCAATCTAACTTTCCATTGCATATTACAAAATTTTTCTTTCCTTTTTGAAGGTTCCAATTCAGCCATCCTGTTTTGCATGATGACCTGTCTATAAGCATTAGATTTAATGTCTGTACTTCTATGATTTGTGTCTTATGCTAAAAATGATCACTGCCCTTATCCACACATTTCAGAAGCAGTTCAACTTAACCCAGGTTAAATTCATGTTATTTTCTAAAAGTGCGTTTTCCTGATCTAGCCTCATCTATTAAATACTTATTTATTTATCTGTATGCACATTTCCCTTACTTCCTATTTGCCAATAGAAAATAAGCTTCATGAGGATAGGTATATTTCCTTTTGAATTTGTATCCCCAGAATCTGTACATAGTAGGAACTTAATAAATCTTTGTTGAATTAAATTGAATTGGCAATGGCTACCTAATTATATTATTTTCATTAGCAAGAATTTGTTTCTTATCCCTCTTTTCTCCTCCATTTCACTGGAGAAAAAAGAAAAAATTCTCTAATAGGTATGCAAAATCAAAACAAATTTACAGATTGTAAACTAAGACATAAAGTTATGGGACTAAGTTCGTGGATTTTTCTAAATTGAAGCCAATTGAGTAGTATAGGAACAGTTCTACCTAATCAATCTGTTATTTGAAAATATTAGTGTTCTTGTGATATAGAATAAAGCACAAAAATAAAAGGATAATAGCTGAGGAGATCCTTAAGTGCTTTCTCTCTTCTTTCCTTTCCTCCCAAACCCTCTTCTCATTAAAAGGCAGTCCAATATAGCAGATCTAGTCTAGCCAATCCACCTAAATTTGTAAAATTGTTTTCTGACTATTTCCATTCTAGGTAGGGAGTCAAAAATGACTAGAGTTTCTAGAACAGTTCTAAAATAAAGAAGTTTCTGTCATTTCAATAAAATTATGAAGTATTTGAATAGAATAAGAAAATATCCTCAAGTTATAAATATTGAATAAGAAATTTCCATCTGAACACCAGCCCTCATTGATTCTCCTACATAGAATCTTTTTTTTTTTTCATTTCCCAGGCTGTTTTGTGACTTTTAAAGAGGGGCTCTGTTCCTGGGGTATAACAGTTTCTGTCCTACACTTCTTGGACTGAGAGACAGGAGCCTGGCCCCTGGCCTCCAGTGCTGGGAGCTCTAGGGCTGGTGGCTCCTCTCCTATATGGCCCTGGCCATGAGTACTCTAAGGTGTTTGGATTTAGATGCTCAACTGCAGCACAGGGTTTTTCAGGTATGATTGTGCATTCTTGGCTGGGATCTTGGAGGTATCAAAACTGGCCTGTTCTGCTGCTAGCTTCTATGCATGGGCTGTGATCCTTGATTGCTGACTTATACTGGGGTTTCGGGCCTTCTTACATCTTTCCTGGACACCATCTGCTCTGATATGGGTTCCCCTTTTACTTGAATGAAACAGACTTTTCCTAAAAACTTTCTAAATTGTCTTGAACTGGAAAATTGCTTCACCCCATCCTTTCATGGGTTCTACTGCTCCAGAATTCATCTTGAGGCATTTTTAAAGTTGTTTAGAGGGGGTGTGAGGACATTTCAGGCAAGTTTCTGCTTTTTTCCTTTAATCTTGGCTTTACCTAAAATGTGTTTCTAAGCTCATCTAAAAGTTCAATTTGTTTTGAAATATTTTTCATTCAGCCAACACTAAATCACATTTTGCCAACTGCAAATTTTCTTATCCTATAAATCAGAAGAATGTTAAGGGAAATTTAAATTATATGGATATTAATCATTTCTATACTCAGCCCAGCAAAATGTGCTTCCTTATGGGCCACTTAATATCTGAGAAAAAATATGAACTATATTTCTTTGAAACAGGAAGGCACCTTTGCCATGATTAGATAAAAGGAAGAAAGGAACAAACAACTTAAAAAAAAATAACAATGCTATTCAATAAGATGACCAAAAACAGTTCTCCAAAGGACAAAAATATTATCCATTTCCTAAAATGGAGTGATACACTCAAGATGCAGAACAAAACATAAATCTATGAAAATTACTGATATTAGAATTTGTATTTATTGATTATGTATATATATATATATTAGGAAAGTTTTATACTTCTTTTTTCTCCCAGTAAGTAGAAGAGATAGGAGGGATAGAAAATAAATTTTTGTTAATAAAAAAATAAATTTTATTCAATTTTTTTAAAAAAAGAATAGTGGTAGGAGTATTAAAAGTCAAAATGAACCAACACTTTTCTTTTTTTTTTTTTAAATTTTTATTTTATTTGCATAACATATGTGTGGGTAATTCTTCAACAATAACCCTTACATAGCTTTCCGTTACAAATTTTCCCCCCAACTCCCCACCCCTCCCCTAGATGGCAGGATATCCACTACATGTTAATTATGTTAAAATATTTGCAAATCGAATATATGTATACATATTTCCAAACTTATCATTGGTGTGCAAGAAAAATCTTATCTACACAAATGATATATCAGATAAAGGAAACACAATGTAAGCAAACATCAATCAAGGAGTATGAGAATGTTATGTTGTGGTCCACATTTCGCATCCCTCTCTCTGGGTGTATATGGCTTTCTTCAGTGAACAATTGGAGGTGGTTTGAAACATATCATTGTTGAAGAGAGCCATGTCCATCAGAATTGATCGTCATATAGTACTGTTGTTGCCGTGTATAATGATCTCCTGGTTCTGCTCATTTCACTCAGCATCAGTTCATGTAAGTCTCTCCAGGCCTCTCTGAAATCATCTTGCTGGTCATTTCTTACAGAACAATAATATTCCATAACATTCATATACCATAATTTATTCAGCCATTCTCCAATTGAAGGGCATCTATTCAATTTCCAGTTTCTAGCCACTACAAAAAGGGCTGCCACAAACATTCTTGCACATGTGGGGCCTTTTCCTTCCTTTATGATTTCTTTGGGATATAAGCCCAATAGAAATGCTGCTGGGTCAAAGGGTATGCACAGTTTGATAACTTTTTGAGCATAGCTCCAAATTTGAACCAACACTTTTCAAAACAATAAATATTTTTGTTTTTGTTTATGACAAATCAAAAAAAAATAAAAAGAAAGCAGCACTACTTATGATAAATGATATGATTATAAAAGATTTTTAAAGAAAGCAAAACTATGAAACTTTTCTGTTGTTTCTCTTTTCTCCAGCAATCTTCCTTATGTAAAGGATATGATAAAAACTTACAAGTTGGAAATTGAAAGAGTATAAGTAAATATAATAATGAGATCAACTCAAATCTGGATAATTATATGGGAATAGAAAAACATTTTGTCAAAGAATTCTATGCTATCCTTTTGTGTAAGATGGAGAAGTCACCCAGATTGTAGCACAGTTAATTGGACTTGTTAAATGACCAAATAAAAGTACTATTTATTAATGGATTGATGTACTTGTAGATGTATTCTATAATGAAGTTCTCCAGAGATCAATTTTTCTCTTTGTGCTATTTATCATTTTATCAGTTTCTTAGATAAAGATATACATATATGTCTACCAAATTTATATATGTTATAAAGCTGGAAACAATGTAATACAAATCCTTCTTTCCCAAATTTTCATAGGGTAAAATTGAAATTTGAAATTTCATATGCAATTTTATAGAGACAAATGTAATATTCTTTATTTGGCTTTAAGTTAAAGTTATTTGATATCGAGGTGAAAACTATGAGATCAGGAAAGTATGACCAGATTAAATATATGAGGCTTTTAATGAATGGGAAACTCTAGAGAGGGAAGGACGGAAGGAGAACTAAAATGGGGGCAGGAGAGAAGGAAATAAAAACCTTGTGAAAGAAGTGACACTAGAATTGTGCTTTGAAGCATGGAATTCTAAAGGAACTAAGTACTCTAAAGGGTAGAAGAGATGCTTTCCAAACATGACAGAAGAACATTGTAAAGGCCAGCGACTGATTATTTTGTATGAGACATAGTAATGAACTACTATTGTGTTATAAGAAATGATGAGCAGGTTGATTTCAGAAAATAAAGAAAAAAAACAAAAAAAATCTTACAAGTATTACATGAACTGACACAAAGTGAATTGAGCATAACTAGGAGAACATTTTACACAGAACAGCAATTTTGTATAATGACCAAATGTGAATTTCTTAGTTATTTTCAATGATAAATTGATCCTAGACAATTCAGAAGGACTCATGATGAAAAATGTTATCCACTCCAGAGAAAGAACTGATGGAGTTAAATAACAGAGTGGTGTGTGTGTGTGTGTGTGTGTGTGTGTGTGTGTGTGTGTTATCTTCTTTTATAATGTTAGTAATATGGAAATATGTTTTGCATGATTGTACATGTATAATCTATATAAAATTGTTTACCATTTCCACAAGGGGATAATGGAAAGTCAAAAGAGAATTTGTAACTCAAAACTTTTTAAAAAGTTAATGATAAAAGTTGTTATACATAATTAGAAAAACATAAAATGTTATTAAAGTTAAAAAAGACTCCAAAGAATTTTATTTTATAACAACGCTATTAAATTTACTCCTAAATAAGATTGATCCCCATGCACTTTTCTATCTACCCTCCCAGATCCTAGTGTCTGTAGGTTTAAGGTCACCTCCTTACTCTCCTAATAACCTCTTTGTTTAGGATTTTTCAACATTTGGGGAAATAAATATTGAAACTTACTTCCTGGAAAATTGTATCCCATGCCCTAAAGGATAAAAGGAGAAATATAATCTATTATTTTTTCTCTGTGTACTTTCTTCCTTTAAAGTTTTAAAGTCTCTATAAAATGCTTTTTATTATGACTGAATAACGTAGGGACAATTATTGGCCTCTCCTTCAAGCTTCCCTGATGGCCCAGATCCTCAGTTGGACAGAACAAATATTGTAATTGAATCTGATTACCTTAGCATACCATTGAAAGTCATGCTGAGTTTGTCTATATGAAAGCAAAACTCCATTTCAAGGATGAACAGGCAGGTAACTTCTCTAGCTACATGTCAAAAATCTCAGTGTACAATGCTTAGCACCAGACCAAAAATATTTAAAACAGAGAGGTATAAAAGCTCCCCAGAAACCTAAAGCAAACATAAACAAAGGTCTTATTACTACTGAGCTGGGCAGAAGAGAATGGGTGTCAGTAGAAATATATAAACAAACAGCTCTTTCCACCCAGTGAGCTGAAAGAGGAAAAAGTGTGAAAGAAAGTTGTCTGAAGTTCTTCAAGAATCAGCTGCAGCTCAGCCTGCAGCAATGGAGACAGCTGGGAAACTATTGCAGCTAATGGAGCCTGCTGGCAAAACGCATTAGGAATGGGTTACTTCATTCTTAATAAGGTCGACATGTTTTGAGAAGGATTGAAAAGACAGAGCCCAAAGCAATTCCAGTACCACTAGGCTTCAGCACCATGCTCCATTCACAATCATTGCGGCAGAAGGAAATAGTTACAGGGTGGTTTATTTAGTCCAATCAACTTCATAGGTCCTAGCACAGTTGGGGATATCACCTTTATTTGCAACTTATCTTCACTGAAGACTTGTAAAGATAGCTGACTGGGGTAAGAAATACATTTGGAAAGGGTGTTGCTACAATGCCTGCATGGGCCATTTGACAATAATGGTTATCCAAATGGAATGTTTAGAAAATAGTATAAAACTAAATTTTTCCCCAAAAAACTCATATTCTCTATAGCAAATGAGCAATGAAAGCTTGATAGGAAAGGAAAAGTAGAAAGAATAGGAATAAAAATAAAATGTGAAAATATTATTTTCTCCTCTTCCCCTCCTCTTCTTTCTCCACTTTTTCCACTTCTTTTTTAAAAGTTATTTTTAACACACATTACTTTATGATTCGAAATCAAAAGGGAAAAACCATGAGAGTTAAAAAAATTGAAAAAAAAGTGAACATAGCATGTATTGAGCTGCATTCAGTTTCCTCAGTTCCTTTTCTGAATGTAGATGGCATTTTTTCTTTCCGAAGTCTATTGGGACTACTTTGAATCATTGAACCACTGAGAAGAATCCTATCTTTCATAGTTAATCATGACACACTCTTGCTGTTATTGTATATAATGTATTTCTGATTCTACTTGGTTCACTTAGCATAATTTAATGTAAATCAGTTAATGTAAAATCAGCTTGTTCTACATTTTTAGAGAACAATAATATACCATTGTATTCATATACCACAACTTGTTCAGCCATTCCCTAATTGATAAGCATCTACTCATTTTCCAGTTTTTTACTACCAAAAAAGAGCTGCAACAAACATTTTTGCACATGTGGGTCCTTTTACCTCATTTATGATTTCCTTGGGATCAGACCCAGTAATGATACTGCTTGATTAGAGGGTATGGATAGTTTGATAGCCCTTCGAGCATAGCTCCAAATTACTCTCCAGAATGGTTGGATCATTTCGCAACTCCACCAACAATGTGTTAGTGTCCCAGTTTTCCCACATCCCTTCCAACATTTATCATTATCTTTTTCTGTCACCTTAGCCAATCTGTATGAGGTGGTATCACAGAGTTGTTTTAATTTGCATTTCTCCAATCAATATTCTTTTAGAGCATTTTTTTCATATAAGCATGGATGGCTTTAATTTCATCATCTGAGAAATGACTGTTAAATTTCACACTGTTCTTTATATGTTTTAGAAATGAAACCTTTAACAGAAATATTGTTTGTAAAGATATTTTCCCAGCTTTGTACTTCCTTTTAATTTTGTTTCTGTTGGTTTTGTTTGTGCAAAACCTTTTTAATTTGATGCAAAGTTGTCCATTTTGCCTTTCATAATGTTCTCAAGTTCTTCTTTGGTTATAAATTCCTCCCTTCTCCAAAGATCCCTTGTTTTCCTAATTTGCTTATAGTATCATGCTTTATGCCTAAATCATATATCCATTTTGACCGTATTTTGGTATGGATGTGAGCCATACATCTATGTTGAGTTTCTGACATTATTTTCCAGTTTTCTCAGCAATTTTTATCAAATACCAGGTTCCTATTCCAGAAGCTGGAGTTTGGGGGATTATCAAATTTGTTATGAGCCTTGATCATTGTGTCATCTGTATCTAATCTATTCACAGATCCACCACTCTATTTCTTAGCCAGTACCAAATCTTTCTCTTTATAATATAGTTTTAGGTTTGGTACTGCTAAGTCATCATGATTTGTATTTTTTTCATTAATTCCCTTGATATTCTTTACCTTTTGTTCTTCCAGATGAATTTTGTAATTATTTTTTCTGGTTCTATATAATAATGTTTTGGCAGTTTGATTGGTATGGCACCAGAACACAATTCATAACTATTCTTAAAGTTGAGTTGTTCAACTCATCCTTTTAGGGATTGGGGGTAAAGGAGATAAATATTCTTCTATTTGATTGGAGGAGTTGAATATTCCAGTCCTTGTTAAAAAAAAAAATAAAGGAATCATTAACTCCAGCTTCCTATAGTAGAGGGCAGTAATTGAGGTACTCAATACTGCCCAAATATGTTCAGAATTTCCAAAGAATAGAAGAGAAGCACACCATGAGCCTTCTAAACTGACTAATGCCATTAGAATGTGAAGAGGATGGAGATGTAGGCAAAATCAAAAGGCACATATGGAGTCGTGCAATTGAGAGGAAACAATTTTTATTGCATGTTCCTCAGACCTGAAAATAATATCTCAGAAGAAACTTGTGAGCAAGACTTATGTTTGGCTTCTATCTTTTCCTGACTACTTCCAAGTTAATTAAATAGTAAATCTAGAAAATAAAATAAAAAATAAAAATAGTAAATCTAGTAAATGCTGAAAAATAAAAAATAATTATTTACTTAAAAAAATCTACCAATACTGCACCAATGGTATTCCAATGGCTTGCTTTTAACTCTCATTGCATACATTTTACATAATAAATAAAAATTAAAGAAGTAAATACATTAAATCTTATGAAGTCAGAAGTGATCCAGGCTGTTCAATGCATCAATCATACAGTCTACATGTCTTCATCTTGTCCACAAGAAAAATAATAAAGTATACAGAGATATTAAAATCATAGTTAATGTCATGCAAGGACCAGAAGATAAAATTAAAAATATAAGGTCAAAATAAGGACATATTTAATACCAACTACATAGATAATATGAATAATCCCGTTGAGGTATCTCTAAGAGTGATTTTCCTTGCAATGCAAACTATTTTGTAGCTATTCCTAATATAATCTTCTCTCAAAAGTTTGAATTTACATTGTTTGGTTATGATTTAAAATAATTTAGCATAAGAGACAACTTGATGAGGATGAAAGAGTTTTACATCTGGAGTAAAGATAATCATCTCACAGCCCATACCAAAATAAGGTCAAAATGGATACATGACTTGGGCATAAAGGATGATACCATAAAACAAATAGGAGAACAAGAAATAATTTACCTATCAGATCTTTGGAGAAGGGAGGAATTTATAACCAGAGAAGAACTAGAAAACATTGTGAGAGACAAAATGGACAACTTTGATAACAGTAAGTTAAAAAGGTTTTGCAAAAGCATCATATGTAATGGAGACAAACTAGAACCATTCCCAATAAGATCAGGAGTAAAACAAGGCTGCCCACTGTCACCATTACTATTTAATATTGTATGAGAAATGTTAGCTTTGGCAATAAGAGAAGAAAAAGAGATAAAAGGAATTAGAGTAGGCAATGAAGAAACCAAATTATCATTCTTTGCGGATGACATGATGGTATACTTAGAGAACCCTAGAGACTCAACTAAAAAACTACTAGAAACAATTCACAACTTTAGTAAAGTTGCAGAATTCAAAATAAATCCACAAAAATCATCAGCATTTTTATATATTACCAACAAATTTCAGCAGCAAGAGATACAAAAAGAAATTCCATTCAGAATAACGGATGATAGCATAAAATATTTGGGAATCTATCTGCCACAAAAATGTCAGAAACTATATGAACTAAACTACAAGACACTTTCCACACAAATAAAATCAGACCTAGTCAATTGGAAAAACATTAAGTGCTCATGGGTAGGCTGAGCAAATATAATAAAAATGACAATACTACCCAACCTAATTTACTTATTTAGTGCCATACCAATCAAACTCCCAAGAAACTATTTTACATATCTAGAAAAAATAGTAGCAAAGTTCATTTGGAAGAACAAAAGGTAAAGAATTTCAAGGGAATTAATGAAAAAAAAGACAGATGAAGGTGGCCTTGCTGAACCAGATATAAAACTATGTCCTGGCCAGCAGGACTTTAGTAATTCGTGGGGGCGAGGAGGACCCGACCTGAAGGGAGAGAATAGGCGAGAGAGAGGAAGGAGACTACATGGCAGATAGAATAGTCTCATTTATTGAAACAAAAGGCTGGGGTTATATAGGCTAATGCCGTTCTGGATGAGGGGTTGCAGGAATGTGGAGGTGGTTGGGTTGGGCAGCAGGGTGTGGAATGCAAGGACACGGATATGGTGGGGTAATCTCCGGGAGTAGTTAGCATATGTTTGTTCTTCCTGTGTATTCACATTCTCGGCCCCAGACATTCCTGTTTTTTCATATTCTCGGCTCCAGGCATCTCCCCCGGTTTTACATTATAAGAGGCAGAATAGCAGGGTCGGTGGAAGGTCTGTCTTAGGCTATATGGCTTGTGTTTCCTGAATACAGTGCCTTAGAATTGGCAGGGCCCCTGTCTTAGGCTATAGGAGCGGCCTTCGAGACTCCTTTGGGAGTGGACCCACACTAATCCCGTCATTGGGTAACCAGGCAGCATGTGGCATGGTCCTGTCTTAGGCTATGTGGGTTGCCTCCAAACCCTCCAGACCTCGGGCTCCCACTAATCCCATCATTGGGTGATCCCTGCAGCCATTGGCATGATTATCCGTGTCAGGGCCATACTAATCCCGTCATTGACCAGTCCACAGCTTATGGCCCTTTTAACAACACCTCTTATACCAGGGGGTGTGAAATTCTTGATCTAACTGAGTAAAATCAAGGGGCTCGAGTGTGACAGCAGGCAATTGTTCCATCAAGTCGGAAGTTTGAAGTCGTTGATAAAAGACCTGAGCATTCTTTTTTTTTT
>JAJPUD010005951.1:117629-141104 GCA_023553655.1 Myrmecobius fasciatus | reverse complement strand
TTTTTCTTTTTTTCCTTTCTTTTTCTTTTTTTCCTTTCTTTCTCTTTCTTTTTCTTTCTTTTTCTTTCTTTCTTTCTTTCTCTCTCTTTTTTAATAGCATTTTATTTTTCTAAATACATGCAAAGATAGTTTTCAACACTCAGCTTTGCAAAAACTTGTATTCCAAATTTTTCTCCCTCCTTTCCCTTTCTCCCCTACCCAAGATAGCAGGCAATTCAATATAGGTTAAACTTGTGCAATTCTTCTAAACGTATTTTCATATTCATCATTTTGCACACAAAAAAATCAGATCAAAAGAGAAAAAAAAACATGAGAAAGGACAAAAAAACAAGCAAACAACAAGTGTGAATATATTGTCAGTCTCCATCCATCTCTCTCCTCTTGAATCACCTCAATGTTGAAAAGAGCTAACTCCATCACGATTGATCATCACAGTCTTTTTGTTACTGTGTACAGTGTTCTCTTGGTTCTGTTCATTTCACTTAATGTCAGTTCTTATAAATCTTTCCAGGATTTTCTGAAACCAGTCTGCTCCCTACAATGCCTTTCCTGATTCCTCTGGTGTCCAGTGGGCTCATTTCTCCTGACTTCTGCAAGCCCCTGGATTAAGCAGCCTTCATTTTGGTCATACATGACCTGGATCTTCTCTGAATGTTTCCTGTGTGCTAGTCTTTTCTTCCCAGCTTAGTCATGAGCTCCTTGGGGGAGAGACCCACAGGACTAAGCAAGGAGCAGGTGCTTGAAGTGTTGGGATAAAAAAAAACAAAAAAGAATTCTTTAAGGAGCTTACATCCTTCGGGGGGGGGGTGACAGCATGAACAAAATAAACAGATGAAAAATATACATAAAATAAATGCAAATTAATTTCAGATTGATGGGGAGAAGGTTGGGTAAATGGGGGAAGATTGATGGAAGAATTGAGTCTTTGAAGGCAACCAAGAGTAACATGAGCCAGAGATGACAGGGGAGGGCATTTTGGGGACCAGGGGCAACCTATGCAAAGGGAAGGGCACAAAAATGGCACCTGGCCCCCCTGTTTGAAAGTCCTGCTTGTTCTTTGAGGCATCCCTCAGCTCCCTGGGCTCCATGGCTGGAGGTGACCTTTGCTTCCTTGGAGGCAACCAAAGCACACTTCTACCATGTGGCTCCTCAGAGCCCGGGTACTATACCTCCTTCAGGTATGGAAGCCTTTTTTCCCTCTGCTTCTTTACCTTTTGTCTTTGGAAATGGTTTCAACATCATTGTTTTCCTTTGCATTCTTACGCATCTTACTTTCTGCACTCAAAACCATGTTCTTAGAAGGTACAGGTAGACCCCCAGATTGTCAAAGGGGCCCAGAATACATACAAGGTAAGGAACCCCAGCCCAGATGATGGCCATTTAGGGGGCAGGGAAAATAGCTTGTCTTTGCCTTTCCTATGGCACCCAGCAAGGGACCTGCTTACCTGTGCTAGCTAGCTGCTCGATAAAATATTTCCTGATTGAAGCAATCAATGTCTTTTGGATATAAAATAAGCTTCAAAGACATAAGAGCTCTCTCTCTGTGTCTCTCTGTCTGTCTCTGTGTCTCTCGGTTTCTGTGTCTCTATCTCTCATCTCTTGATCTCTCTATGTCTCTCTGTCTCTGTGTGTCTCTCTTGTCCCTCTGTCTCTCTGTTTCTCTCTCTCTCTCTCTGTCTCTCTGTCTGTCTCTGTCTCCATCTCTCTCTCTGTCTCTCTATGTCTCTCTGTCTCTCTTGTCCCTCTGTCTCTCTGTCTCTCTGTCTCTCTCTGTCTCTTTCTCTCTCGGTCTTTCTCTTTCTTCTCTGTGAACTTCC
Source organism: Myrmecobius fasciatus (assembly GCA_023553655.1). Taxonomy (NCBI): domain Eukaryota; kingdom Metazoa; phylum Chordata; class Mammalia; order Dasyuromorphia; family Myrmecobiidae; genus Myrmecobius; species Myrmecobius fasciatus. Next base: position 139,287 of record JAJPUD010005951.1, on the reverse strand, counting down.
ATCAATCAGCCCCACTATGACAGAGTCCAGGCCCCCTTCCCTTCCCCATCCCTTCCTTCCATGTCAGTAATGGGTTCATTTCACTTCTGCTCCATGTCGAGCACAAACCTTTCTGAGCAGCCATTTCTCAGAGAGGCTCTCAGGGAATCGGAGATGAGTAACTCAGTGTTGTAATATATTTGGCAAATAGCACTGCGAATGGCAGGGGGATATGTTAAGGTGATAGGGAAAAATTCATTTCTTGGCTGAGATGGAGAGAAAGCTTGGGAATGGAATACAGGCAGGATTCTCCTAGGTCCTGGGCAAGGGATGGTCTTGATCTGGCTTCCAAATTCCAGTTTTAGATCCATGTAGATATGGACTGTTTGGGGACTCCCATGTTGGGAGGATCCCGAGTCTCCTTTTCTCTTCTTCCATCAGTCAATCTGCCTGCCCAATCTCCCCATCTTCTCTCCTCCTTTTCCTCCTACAGTTGATCAAATAGCTTAGACAACACCTTGACTCCCACTGATCACTAGAATTCCATTCAGGGGCCTGTGGAACTTTTGTAAGATTTTGAGTTTCAAATTTTTTCTCCTTCTTTCTTTACCTCCTCTCTCCCCAAGATAGCAATCAATCTGATACACGTTATACATATACAGTTGAAAACATATTTCCATATTGGTCATGTTGTGAAAGAAAAAGCAGAACAAATAAACAAAATAAAACAAAACAAAACAAAACCCCAAACATGCTTCTCTGGTTATTCTTAAAGGGGAGGACAGTTTACACTATCCAGAATATCTACTTATACAAAAATCCCATCAGAAATAATAAATAATGAATAAACCCATTTACAGGAATAGTAGATAGAGTACCAAGCCTGAATTCAGGGCTTATCTGACAGTTTAAATCCAGATTCAGACACTTACTAGTTGTGTGACCCTCGGCAAATCACTTTACTTTGTTTGCCTCAGTTTCCTGATCTGTAAAATGAGCTGGAGAAGAAAATGGCAAACCACTGTAGTAGTACCTTTGTGAAGAAAATCCCAAATGGGGTCATGGAGAGTTAGACATAACTCCATAACAACTATAAGCCCATTTATCTAAGGAAAATTATATATATTATATATATATATGCATATATATATATATATGAAAATTGTTCAGATTAGAGTATCCCAGAAAATAAATGAGTTAAGCCACTCCTGGAATAAGCTGATTGATCATCTGAAATCATTTTTAATATCAGTTTTTGATGGTCAACACCTTTTCAACTCCCTCAGTTGCCTTTCCCTTCTGAGGATGGAGCACCAAATTTCCCCAAAGGTTTTCTTTATAGAGGGCTCTCCCTCCTTTTTTTCATCAGTATCTCTGCTTAGTTTGGACTTCAGTAGTGCAAAGCTTCCTAAATTGTGGATCGTTACCCCATATGAGGTCATCATAACTGAGGGGGTTGCAAAATCATAATTTATTATCAGTAAATCTTTGATTTGCATACCTATTTTGTATATAGTCAGGGTCATATAAAAATTTCTGGGATGAAAAGGAATAATGAGTAGAAAAGTTCCTGCCCCAACTTCCTCCTTTCAGTTTCTATTTACCTGTCGTATTCCCCCTTTCGATTGTAAGCTGAGGGCAGGAACTTTTTCTTATCTATATCTCCAGCACTTAGCACTGTGCCCGACATTCAGAAAGTTATTTTTATTTTTATTTTTTTGTTTTTAAGGCAGCTGAAGTTAAGTGACTTGCCCAGGGTAACACAACCAGTACAGTAAGTTCTTTCTTTCTTTCTTTTTTTTTTTAATAAGTTCTTAATAAATATTAATTTAACTTAATTAAATATTTGGGCATGAGATGAGATTTAAGTGAAACCAGGAGAGAGAACCCTCTCATTTCGAAGAGTTCCATTGTAGCAGTCACTAAAATTCTGGCTTCCTTACTATATCTTTTCTTTTCTTTTATTAAAGCCTTTTATTTTCAAAACACCTGCATAGATAGTTTTCAGCATTCACCCTTGCAAAACCTTGTATTCCAATTTTTTTTCTGATTCCCTTCCTCTTAGACGGCAAATAATCTGATAGATGTTAAACACATGCAGTTCTTCTGTACATATTTCCACAATTATCATGCTGCACAAGAAAAAAACAGGTCAAAAAGGAATTAAAAATGAGAAAGAAAACAAAAAGCAAACAAACGACAACAAAAAGAGTGAAAATGCTATATTGTGATCCACACTCAGTCCCCACAGGCTTGTCTCTGGGTGCAGATATTCCTACTATTTCTAAGATATCTCCTTAATCACCCTGAATTTATCTTCTGTCCATCTGTCTCTCTGGAAAAAGCTCAGGAACCGACTCAGCAAAACTCTTAGGCAAATATTCAGCCTTTTGCTCAGCCTTCTCTCTATCAATCTGGAGTCACATCTGCCTCTGGATACAGCAGCACACAAAATGCTGGAGGCATGGGATCCATCCAGTGCTCTGGAAAGACTTTTCTCTAGTTTTTTTCTTTTCTTTTTAAGAACATTGCCATTCTAAGACCAATAATTAAATGCTTCCTTTCATGAGCAGGTAGAATGGGAGATGGGTGATCATGAAGAACCTGTACAGGTTCACTTTTAGACTGTGTGAGGACAGACAGTATCATATAGCCTCATGCATGACATAGAAATTCTCCAGTTCCTTGTTCCCCTGGGGTTGTTTCTGGAGACAGGGGGAAAGAACTTCAGAACTATTTTTATTTTTCTTTTTTCTTTCTTTCTTTCTTTCTTTCTTTTCTTTTCTTTTTTTTTTTTTTTTTTTTTGCTTTTTTGCTGAGGCAATTGGGGTTAAGTGACTTGCCCAGGGTCACATAGCTAGGGAATGTGAAGTGTCTGAGACCACATTTGAACTCAGGTCTTCCTGACTTCAGGGCTGGTGCTCCAAATATCTGATCTTTACAATAACCTACAAATTAAGTACTATTATTATCTCCATTTTCCAAATGAGGAAGCTGAGACAAACAGATTAAGGGAAGTCACACAGCTAGTGTCTGAAGGCAGATTTGAATTCAGGTTTTCCCAACTTGGAGCCCAGAGCTCTATCCATTGTGCTAGCTATAGACTCTCCATCCCATGGGGTCTCCTATCATTGGAAGTTTTGAAAGAGGCAGTCTGACCTTTTGTCTAGATGAGACAGAGGGTGGGAAAGAGCCTTAGAGTTGGATCCTGAGGACCTCAGACTGAGTCCAGGTGCTACTACTTGTTACCTTCATGCCTTGGGCCTCCATTTCTTGTTCTGCAAGTAATTAGACTAGCAGATCCCTTGGGTGCCTTCCAGCCTATACTTGGGACTCTAGAAGGCTTTGCTTCCCTCCAGGTTGTTGTGAAAGCAGTAAAACAGTAAAGCTTCATAGGAATGGGCTAAGATGGAGGGGCTGGGCCACGGTGGATGTTGCCTTGTGTGGTCCCAAACCCAAGTAGAGTCTCCATCACCGTGAGTGTGGGAGAAGCTTGTCCTATCTCTAATGAGGCCTTCCAACTGGATTACTGAGTCAGAAGGACTCCGAAGTGCCAAGTTAGAATATAACTATGAGGTTTGTCAAGGCCATTCCCACAAAGGAGAGGCAATGTTTTGAGCAACTGTAAGTCACTGGAATAAGGGGAGGAGGGACCTGAAAGGTCATAGCTTTCTCACTTTTAAACTTGAGGACTTTAGAAATAGGTAGTAATGGGGGAGTCTGGTCAAAGATGGGTGAGTGAATGGGTCCCTCATGGGCAGCTGACTACTATTAATCTCTGGGTTATTTCTCTGGACAGGTAGATATTAAATACAAGTCAAGGTCACCTGCCCAATTAGGTAAAAATTAAGGGCTGACCTGAGAAAATAAAAGAGAGATTCATTTGTTCATTCACTCTTCATTTCAAGGGGCAGCCTGCCCACAAGAAAAGTCACTGGATTTGGAGCTAGGAAGAAATAGGTTCAAGTGCTTCCCAAGACACTTATCACTTCTTTGACCTGTTACATTTTCTGAAAATTAGGAGACTGGATTTAATTGTCTTGGGGCAGCTAGGAAGCACCAAGGATAGACGGGTGGGTCTAGAGTCAAGAAGATGGATCTTCATGAGTTTAAATCCAGCCTCAGACACTACCTGGGTGATCCTGGGCAAGACCCTTCACCCTGTGTGCTTCAGTTTCCTTGTCTGTAAAATGGGCTTGAGAGGAAATAGCAAAGCAGGCCAGGATCTTTGCCAAGACAACTCCAAATGGGGTCATGAAGAGTCAGCTACAACTGAGAAATGACTAAATAACAGCAACAACAATTTAATTGTATCTGTGGTATTTTGCAGCTATGGGAAACACATGACTCCGGAGTTCACATCCAAGCTCTGAGATACCCTATCTTGTGATCTTAGGGAAATATTTGGACTTTATAATTTTTCATCTATAAAATAAAGGGAATGGATTAGATGGCCTCTATGTGCCCCTTCCTGCTTTAAATGTGTGAACTCCATGGTCTGATCTAAGAACATGTGTCCACTCCTTTCCCCACCCCCTGTACCCCTCTCCCTCCCAGTGTTCCACTTTCCTTTTCTCCCACTTCACACTGCAGCCAGTGCAGCAGACCACCCTCACTCCTAAACCCCCTCAAAGGATTAAGGTCTCTGAGGCCTAAGGAATAGGATTAATATAAACAATTGGCAGAGTAATCCAAAACAAGCAATTACCCTGAGGTCATTATTTTGGGTGAAGAGACTTGGGACAGATTTCCACTCTTGGAAACCAAAAGAAAATCCACATCCTTAGAATCAGGCTTGTTACCCCCCACCCCCTACCTCCACCCTGTCCCACCCCTAAACTTTTAACAGTCTGCCCAACACCCACCCTACTCCCTGCCCCCCAACCCTCCATTATGTGTATTCCTTCCAGCCATTTACCTGAAGGGACTGCCTTGCTTATGCTTGGACACAAGACACAGAATTTCTCCCTTTTTTTGGATGGGCATCATTTCCCCCCCTTATTTTCATTGACAGCTTTGCTCTTATTAGCAGGAATAGCTTGGGGTGGTGGATGGAAAGTGTACCTTGAAGTGAGACAGACCTGTGACATCTACTGTCTATGTGACCTGGGGTAATAACTTTACCTCAGAGCTCTAAGCAACTCTAGGAGGCTAAAAGTTACAGAGAAGACGCCAGCCCCTAGTGATAAAGGGAGTTTCCCTACCTGAAGTTCCTTACATAGGTCTAACCTCTATCCTACTTATTTATATCACAGATGGGGTGAAGAAGACCTCAACAAAAAGACTGCCCCAAAGACCAAATCTTTGGGAGCTAGGTAGGTCATAAGGAGGGGCATTAGCTGGAGAGGACCTAAATTACAGAACAATCTAAAAGCCAAGTTTCTCCCAAAGGCAAGCCAGGAGGAGCACTGATAGGATTATCTGGGCCTTTTGTTCTTAAGTAGGCCTTTTGTCTATGTCTGGACAAAATCCCAGTGACCTCACAGTTGACTGTATCCAATCAGAAAGCCAAGTTATGATGTCAACACTGAATTGTAATTCCCTTCCTCTCTCCCCAACTTCTTTTTTTTAAGGAATTTAGCCTGCCACCTTTAAGTTCAAGAACTTGCTTAATGATGTCTTACTCCTGTGAATTCTGGGTAGATAACTTAACTTTCCTTCTCTCCTTTATTAATTGCTAAAAAAAACAAAACAAAACAAACTGTATGGATTTAGTCTGCTCTTAACTGATTCAAATAAAATCTTTGTTCCTTGATTTGGAGAAGGCCTAAGACTACAATTTTTTTTGAGATACCTCGTGATGCTGACCCATAATCCCAATATACTTTTGGGGTCCCCAACATTTGGTGGTAAAACTCCATCATTTGGTAACCCCGAAAAAGGAAAATCAGACTGCACTCCCTAATCCTACATCACCCTTAATTCTTTTTTAATTTTAATTTATGGAACATTATTTCTGAATGTATCCTTCCCCTTGTATGATTTTGGTTAAGTTACCTAATTGCCCTAGGTCTCCATTTCCTCATCTGTAAAATGTAGGGGGTTGAATTAGATAGTCTTTGAGGCCTTTTCCATACATCCAATGCTTAAGTTTATGATCTTTTCCTATCCATTGAGTTATCTCTTAGGACAATTTTTTTTTAAAGGGAGGGAAAAAAGGCAATTCATTACAACTAACTGATACATGATACAAAAATATTTAGTAGCATGTACAATATTCCACACCCATAGTGTTCCACCTTTGCTAAGAAGGGAGGGAAGTACAAGTTCTCAGATTAGTCATTATAATTACGTTTTGTTCATCTCTTTTGTTCTGTTTATGTTGTCATTGTTTCATTTATCATTTTTTTCTGGTTTTGCTCACTTCATTCTGCCTCAGTTCATATAAGTCTTCCAATGCTTCCAGAACCAAGAGTCCATTGGTTTCAACTTCCAGTTCAATGTGATGGTGAATGTTTCCTAGGTCCATGTTGTTCCTTCTTGTTTTTAAATTATTATTCAAACAAGGTGAAATGACTTGCCCAGGGTCCAGGGCTATGAAATGTCTGAGGCTGGATTTGAACTCATGAAGATCATGTGTACCTTCTGGGCTGAAGGTAATACAAGGAGAGAGGGGGAAATAAGAATAAACCCCCCACAGGTAGTTTTCTGGGGTGGGCTGTCATTCTAGTCAGTCTATAAATACTGTTTAAGTACCTGCTAACTCCCAACACTGGCACTGTGCTAAGCCCCATGGGTACAAAGAAAAGCAAATGATGGTTCCTGTCCTTGGGGAGTTCACAGTCAAATAACTATCCATCAAGTTATAGACTGGATAAATAGGAAATAATCAATAGAAGAAAGATGCTAGAATTAAGAGAAATTGGGAAAAGCTTCCTTTAAAAAAAAAAAGCTTTTTATTTTCAAAACATATGTATATATAGTTTTTAACATTCACTCTTGCAAAACCTTGATTCCAGATTTTTTTTCTCTCACTTCCTCCACCTCTTCACTTTGAGGGCAAGTAATCCAATATTTAAACAGTATTTTAAATAGTTCTGCTCTGCTCATTATTAGAAAAGACCATTTCTTTTTTTCCTTGTTTTTCTTATTATATATTTAATATTTTTAAAACATGTGTAATTCACATATTTCCAAAATTATCATGCTGCACAAGAAAAAGGAAATCAAAAGGAAAAAAAAAAGAAAACAAAAAAGCAAGCAAACAACAATAAAAAGTGAAAATATTATGTTGTAATCTACACTCAGTCCCCACAGTCTCTTTCTGGGTACAGATGGCTCTCTCCATCACAAGATCATTGGAACTGGCAGGAATCATCTCACTATTAGTGAGTCCATCAGAATTGATCATTGTATAATCTTGTTGTTGGAAAAGATTCCTTTTAGAAGGTGGGATTTTAACTGGGGCTTGAAGGAAGCCAGTGTACCCTGAAGTGATGGAGAAGCTTGGGGGACATCCAGGGTAAAAGTCTCCAGTTGAGCAGGAAGTGTTCAATAGGGAGAAAGTTATATGGGAAGTTAGAGGCAGTAGGAGATCTGCTGGATCCTACGGGACTTTTGCCTCTTTCTCTTGCTTTTGCAATCTGGACTTCCTGCTCACCAAGTGAGAAATCATCCCACGTTGGAACTTGCCAATGGCCACCTGGACAGCTGGGGGTCCAGTTGTGGGTTTACATGAGGTAGATGAGAACAGCAGGTCTAGACACCCCCCCCCCCAAGGCAGTTGCTGTGGCAGCCGCCATCCCAACCTTGGAGCAAAATCAAGGGCTACCTTGCCAGAGGAAAAGCAGACCCCCCAAATCTAGAAATGGCAGTTCTTGAGACCCTCCACTAGAGAGAGAAGTAGGGGAGGGGGATTACTGTCTAACTCTGCTTTCTCTTTTCACAACACTTATTAATGTGTGGGCTACACACTGAAATCTCCTTGAGCTTCAGCTTTCTCATCTGCAAAATAAGGAGCTTAGATTTCTGGCTTCCAAGGTCTTTTTTAGGTCTAAATCTATGATCTTGTGATCCTGGAACCACAGCTAAGTTTTTGCACAGCCTCCTCCCCCTCTTTCCATCATCCTTGGGCTCAAATTCCCCTGATATTTTTAAAGATGTAGAAAGGGGTTGTGGGAGACTATTTGAAGTGAATGATGGCTCTCCCCACAATTTGCTGTCTCCAGATTCTATTATCTTTTCACTACATCATTTTGGGGTCCCTGGCACTAACTCACTTTTGGATTACAGTTGTTTACCTCTTGATCTGGAGTCTGAATCTTATCTCAGTTTATATTCTTCCAAACCACAGCCCTACAGATAAATAATAGCTAACACTTACATAGCATTTTTAAGTCTCTTATTTATTTAATATTTTATTTTTGCCCCAATTATGTATAAAATAATTTTCATAGTATCTTATTTTTCCAAATACATGTAAAGACAGTTTTCAACATTCACCTTTGAAAAACCTTTTGTTCCAGATTTTTCTCCCTCTCCCCCCTTACTTCCCAAGCAATCCAAAATAGGTTAAACATATGCGGTTTTTCTGAACGTATTTTCATATTTATCATGTTGCACAAGAAAAATCAGATCAAAAGAAAAAGAAAAAAAAACCAAGCAAACAAAAAACAACAAAAAGATGAAAATACTCTGCTTTGATCCACATTCAGTCTCCATAGTCTCTCTCTGGATGTGGATGACACTTTCCATCCCAAGTCTCTTAAAATTGCCTTGGATCACCTCAGTGTTGAGAAGAGCCAAGTCCATCACAACTGATGATCACATAATTTTCTTGTTACTGTGTACAATGTTCTCTTGGTTCTCCTTAGCATCAGTTCATATATGTAAACAGTTTTTAACATTGGTTAGATGTTAATCTCTTCCTCACCTCCTCCACCCTATTGAGAAGGCACATGTGAACGTATGCAAAACATTTCCCATTTATATAGCATTTTAAGGTATGTATTGTCTGTATTATTTCAGTGGATTCTCAGGACAGGCTGTTATTATCCCCATTTTACAGATGAGGAAACTGAGGCTGAAAGAAACTAAGTAACTTGCCACGGTCACACAGCTAATGAGTTTCTTGGCAGAATTTAAGTGGAGTTCTTTCTTCTGTCCAATCTGGCACTTTGTTGTCTCCATCATGGAGACAGTGATCATGTCAAGTCAACCAACATTTATTGATCACCTACTATGTTTGAAGTGCTATTCTTTTTTTTTTTTTTTTCTTTTTGCTGAGGCAATTGAGGTTAAGTGACTTGCCCAGGGTCACACAGCTAGGGCATGTTAAGTGTTTGAGACCAGATTTGAACTCAGGTCCTTCTGACTTCAATACAGTACCAGCTGTACTGTATCCACTGCACCACCTAGCTGCCCCTTGAAAAGCTATTCTAAGCATTGGAGTCTTCCCTGAATTTTCTTTGTTCTAGGTGACACACCCTGAGTTTTCTCACCTGGTTTCTGTATGGGGGGCTTCTACCATCCTGGTTGCCCTTCGATAGATGGATTCCAGTTGGTCAATGTGATGTAATAGGACTCTTTGGTCCCCTGATTTTTGTGGGGAGCCTGAGTCAGAAAACCCTGACTCTTCTGGTTTTGGACCACCTTAATTCACTTGGCCTTGGGAGACACCTAAATAATCACCACCCCTAATTCACCTGGAAATTACTCTTCAGGTTATCACCCTCCACCCTTAATTCTTCCGGAGATCGCTCCTTAGCCCCCATCACAGAAGACTACATAAAATTGAACTCTGTCTCTAGATGCTCTGCTATCTTCCTGATCAGGATCCTAGCCCACTGAGAACTGCACAATGTCAGTAAGCCCTTTTTGCCAAACCTCAACTTGGGGAATTCTTTCTCAAAACCTGCGACACGGGCCTGGGGACCCCCAGCACTGGCAGGGTATCTCATCTCTCAACAAATGTGCTTCACAAACTATGGACCTTACCACTGAAGTCAGTGCTGTCAGACCAGCCTGCAGAAGAATGGGACAATTGCTCCTCTCTGTTTGGATCCTGTATGTGGATACTTGCTACTTCCTCTTTTTTTGGTTTTCTTGAGAACTGATGCTTGGAAATGGGGGTGCAATGGAGGGCAGAGAGGTTTCACCAAGTCTGGGAAAGTCTCAGAGCACAGATCTCTCACAATCTGTTCCCTGAGGGCAGGGAAGCCTTTGGTTTCTTCAAATAAAATGAAATTTCCCAGGTGTATAGGGAGTGTCCTGCTCTTTGGGATGTATTCCTTACCTTACCCAGCACAGGGCTCCATGATGCAGACCAACTGGCTGGCTGCTGGGCTGGGTGGATGGATGAGTGGCCATCACCATGGAGACAGGAGGACTGTGGTTCTTGTGTTTGTTTTGGATTTTCTCTTTGTCTCTTTAGCTCCACCCTCTCCTCCTGCCATCATTGAGCTCATCCTACATGGTGATGGTCATATCTCCCCCAAGAGCTGATCTCCCGGCTTCCCTTTGCCTGTACTAGAGCAGAGCTCCCTGCAAGGAGCTACAAATTGAGGTCATGTGACCTGGATTTAGGGCTCCTCCGAGCTCATTCCCTGCATCATACCAGCCAACTGATGCTCCATTAACTTTCCTCATCTGTAAATGAGAGGGTTGAACCAGAAAAGCTCTTAGGTCCTTCTTGAATCCAAATTCTGTGATCTTAAAATCCTAGCATATTGATAACTGAATCTAATAAAATGAAGTCCAATAAGGAGACACAGAGGTAAATCTTGCACTTGTATATGAAAAACAAATGAGCAAACTTTGCTGGTATAAGATGGGGAAGGGGTGGTTAGACAGCAGTTGTTCTGAAAAAAGATCTAGGGCTTTTAGTGGTCTCCTAACTCAAGGGCTGTGGGTAGAGCACCAAGCCTGGGGTCAGGAAGACTCATCTTCCTAAATTTGCATCTGTCTTCAGACACTTACCAGCTGTGACCTCAGACAAGTCAATCTTGTTTGCCTCAGTTTCCTCATCTGTAAAATGAGCTAGAGGAGGAAATAGCAATCTACTCAACATCTCTGCCAAGAAAAACCACAAAATGTCACCACAGAGTCAGACATGAGTGAAATGACTGAACAGCAGCAGCAAAGTGATGTGAACCGGGGCCACAGGGAGAGAGGGAGAGGTACTATGAGTAACCCTCCCGACATTATGGTGTCTGTGCCCTCATCAGACTTCATCTGAGAACTGGACTCTGTTCTGGGCACCCCCAGTTTAAGAAGGATCCTTAATTGGCCGCAGCCAGGCTAGGGAAGGGAGAGCCTGGAGAAGAAAAGATTCTGGAGGGTGGGGGATGGAGTGAAGGCTTCTAGTATTGGCAGGAGTGTGATATGGAGGAGGGATTAGTCTTGCTTGGAATGGCAGGAGAAGGCAGAATCAGAAATGACAATGGATGTTTCCAAGAGGAAAATATAGGCTCCTTATCATGGAAAACCTCCTAATTATTGGAGCCATCCCTTTAATCTCTCTTTCTTCTCTTACTGCCAAAGCCAACATTTCTAACACAATGTTGACTGGTAATGGTGATAGTGGACAACCTTGTTTCCCCCCTGATCTTATTGGGGAAGGTTCTAATTTATCCCCATTACAGCTGATGCTTGCTGATGGTTTTAAATAGATGCTGCTGATCATTTTAAGGAAAACTCCATTTATTCCTATACTGATTGGAGCTGTCCACAGGTGGGTGGGCTCCTCCACAGGGGATAGATTCATCCTTCTTGGAGATCTTTGAGCAAAGACTGGATGTTTACTTGTTGATTCTGTTATCATGGGACTTCCTTTTTTATCTTGGTGGTCTTAGAAAGGAACTTATGATGACAGTCAGTGGGGTCCATGCTATTTTAGGCCCTTCAAATCACCCAATGGAAATGGTCTTCTAATCTGCTAGCTTACCATAACTCTCCAACAACCTTCTGGCTACTCTGTGCAGCTGTGATGTCTGACCCAGCTGCAACTGTGGAATCAGGCAAATTTCACCAGCTCCTCATTTGTGTGGGATTCATTGTCTGCAAAATGGTGGTGATACCCTTGGAGTGGAGAGAGAACTCCCCCAAAAGAGTGAACGTGCTTCAAAAATGATCACTGATGGGCCAGGTAAGACTTAATTAATTAAGAGCTAAGGACACCCCTTGTTGTATCACCTGGAAGTCGATTTGAAGCTTCTAGATGTCAGGATCCATGTCTTTTACTTCAGACTGCTCTCACAGCGTTGCCTTTCACACAGTAGTTTTTCATTATTTTTCTGTTTCCCAGATGAATCTTCCTGTTCATCCTTAGCTAAAATTCTACATTCTGTAAGAAGCTTTTCCAAGTTCCTCTTAATTCTAGTGCCTCTCCTTAGAGATCACTTCTAATTTTCTGTGTATATCTTGTTTGTACACAGTTCTTTTCCCCCACTAGGTTATGAGTCATTTGCTGAGGAAGGGAAACAAGTTTTTGTCTTTCTCTGGACTAGGAACATAGGTGTTTAATAAATGCTGATTGGCTGACTGTTGTATCTCAAAACAAACTGTCTGGCACATAGTAGGCATAGTATGCTTGTCGATTTGACGAATTTTGGGGTTTCCCAATATTTCTATTTTTAGTCAACTCCAAGCCCAAACACTTGGCATCTTTTGCATTTTACCAATAATGGTCTTTCATTGCATGACCAAGGCTATTTATAAGTAACATCGAATTAAATTTCAGGGAATTTCCAGAAAATTTCTAGCTCAGCACAAAGATGTATGCTTTGCTATAAACAGCTTCTATAAATTAAGATTCTTCCTTATAGCATTAATTCTCAAGCCACAGATATATATGTATATATATATATATACATATTCTTCCAATGGGGATTGATATTGATTACCAATATCAGATAAATAATATCAGAGAGGCCGTCTGGTGTTGTGGATGGATGACTAGCCTTAGAGTGGAGAAGACTTGATTCCAAGCTGTCCCTTGGTCAGTCCCTGGCTGTGGGACTTTGGGCAAGATCCCCAATCTCTCTGAGATGATATCTTGCCAGTCTACAATGGGTGGGGAGAGTGATTGCATGATAGCAAAATCATAGGTTTGGACCAAAAGTCTATCTCTGTTATTGAAATACCGTAAGACCTCATCCCTACAAGTACAAGTGACCTTAGAGACCATTTAGTCCAATGGCCTCAGTTTACAGAGAAAATTCAAGCCCAGAGAAGTGAAGAACTGTTACAATGAAGGTTTCTTCCCATAAATACTAAGACACAATAGTGATACAGTGACACTTTGGGAAGTCCTCTCTATCTGGCTTCTAACAGTTCCCACTTTACAGATGGAAAAACTGAGGGATGAAATTAGGGAAGGAAAGTGCCTCAGTGTCCCACCATCTTGGTTAGTGGTAAAGCCAAAAAAAGACTATAGTTAGCTTGACCCCTGAATTAACCCCATGGTCAAGATTTTTTCTCACTGGGGAGGTGGGAGCTCCTCTGAGAATTCAGATTCATCCTCTCTGAATGAAATCCACCATCCTTAAGACATTTTGTACAAATGTAAAAATTAGTTCCAATGACTGTTGCCTTTTTTGCTCCTGAGAAATAAGCTTGCTCTTGGATGAAAAGAGCAATTTATCAGAGGAAGTTCCTTCCAGCGATGGAGGACCTTTCCAAACTTGATTGCCATGAAAATACCAGCATTTCTAAGGGTTTTATTCAACTCCCAAATAAGATAATGGAGACCTTTAATTTACTGTTCAGCTACCAAATGGGGTGAGCAGGTCAAGCATTTTAACCCTAGGGCTGAGGGAGATTCAGTGCTAATATATTTAGATAGGCTTCTGACACAGGGGCATCTTGGACTTGGGAAACCACAAAGCCAATGTGATTGTCCCAGATGTCCTTATCCTAGTGCATAAGGGAATAGTCTGTAACTGCTCCTCCGCTTTCCCAAACCAGAATCTTAGGGAGTATTTCTTCTCTTTGGTTCTCCCCAACCACCAGCAACATGGAACTTCATTTGTAGCCAGGACACTGCTTGAACATCTTAATGAGATGGCAAATAGAAAAATCCCTGAATTTAAAATTAGGGGACTTAGGTTCAAATTCTAGTCCTGCTGTTTACTGCCTGTATGACCTGAGGCATCTTGGACCTCAGTTTCCCCATCTGTAAAATGAAGGAGTTGGACCGGCTCTCAATCCGTGACACTAAAACTCCTGTTTCTATAGTGTATTAACGTTTGCTAAGTATCTCATTTGACCTCCATAGCAGTGACATGAGGCAGCTAATGTAAGCTATCAATGGGGAATGGGAAAAAGAGCGATTCTGGAGAAAAGCTAATTTATCTAATATATACCCAGTATGAGTATATTGCCATCTAGTCGGCTGCCCAAGATGTCACCCCTTCTTCTCCTCTCCAACTTTTTCTACCTTTTGTTATTTCTGGGTACAATAATCACATTCAACACTATTAGTGCTACAGGAAAGGGTGTGATTATACCCTCTGAGCCCCCTCCCCATTCCTGTGACTACTTGGACCCTAGATCAAAGCTCCATTCTCCCTTTCCTGGTGGGTCCTGAATCCCTCCACTAGAATGGAAATTTCTCAAGGCTGGAATAATCCCAATTTTGTTTTTGAAGCCACAGATTAGCAGGCATTAATAAGTGTTTGTCAATTAATTGATTGATAGGTTCATCCCCAAAAGGGAACTGGCCAACTTGGGGTTTTCTGCTCCCTACAAAGAATTCTCCCTTATTACCAGAGTTCCAAGACTGAAATTTGGGGACCAGAATGCCAGTTCCTGCTTTCTTTCCCCTATCTCCTCATCCTAGAGCTTGGACCCACTCATCTTAGTCCAAGGGAAGAATTGATTCAATGCTGGGAGCCTAAAATAAGAAATTAGATAGGAGACACAGGCCCTCTATGACCCAATGGTCAGGCTTGGAGGAGGGATGAGGGCACTAGATCTGGAATTAAGGGCAGTGAGATTCACTGGCTCAGAACTGTCAAGCTTTCTGAGATTCACTTTCCTTCTTCAAAAAAAGAAGAGGGTTGAAGGAGACAATATATAAGGTCTGTTCCGCCTTGAAATCTCAGGATTCTATTACTTGAATCAAAGTGGGAAAGAAATAGTCATTCTCTGGTGACTAGAAATCCCAGGGAAATCAGGCAGTTTTTTGTGGTTCATCTGAACAAGGTTGGGGATGGAGAAAATACAGGGACCCGGGGTGCTTTTTATGCTAGTTGAACACTTGAAAAGCCAATGAGAATCTCTAAGCCATTCTAGGAAGCCACACTGGTTCAGAGTTTGAGGGACAAAGGGGGACAATCAGGGAAGACACCAGTGAATTAGAGAAAAATTGAAATTATCTTTAGAAAAGGTAGTATAAGGGCAGCTAGATTGTGGAGTTCAGAGTATCAGCTCTGAAGTCAGGAGAACCTGAGTTCTCAGACACTTAACACTTACTAGCTGTATGCCCCTAGGCAAGTCATTTAATTCCAACTGCCTCTCAAAAATAAAAAAAAAGAAAAAGAAAAAGAAAAGAAAGAAAGAAAAGAAAAGATAGTATAAGATGGCAGAAACATGCTTTTGGTAGATCTGAATTCTTGACCCAGTCCTGATATCAATGGCGGGACATTGTCTGGATGCTAACATTGCTACCTTAGGCCCATATTTTCTCCTCTGTAGAATGAGAGTTTGAATCTCACCTCAGATACTTGATAGATATGTGACACTGAACAAGTCACTCAACTTTCCTGTGCCTCAGTTTCCTAATTTGCAAAATGGAGAGGGGATGGAATTTGGCCTAGTGGTCTCTAATATCTTCACATACTTAACCAAGCAACCCAAAAGTACAAAGACTGAGTGATAGTTTTCATTTACAAAATGGTTGCTTAAAACATATTTACATTTTGAATAATGATTATACTTAGATGAAAAGGAAGACTAGGACATTAAAAAAAGCCCTGGCTTTGAAATGAGAAGAACTAGGTTCATAAAGCATCCCTGATACTTAATACCTTCTCAATTCAAAGTGCCTGATTTTTTTTTTCAAATGAAATTTTATTTTTTTCCCGATTAATAAACATTTTTCTCTCTCTCCCCGGACCCAGCCTCAATTACAATTATCATTTGTAGCAAATATACATAGTCAAGCAAAACAGATTCTTCTATTGGTCACGTCCAAAATTGGGCATCATGAGTCCATTACTTCTGTATCAGGAGGTGGGTTCCCATTTGTAGAATGCCTCAAGGCTTACAGATTGCTTTTATCACAATAGCTCTCTGAAGTGGGTACTAGAGACATTATTATTTCCATTTTTCTTTGGAGGAAAGTACATTATAGAGAAATAAAATGACTCTCCTGATTTCCCAACTCCCAACTTCAGAATCAATCGGCTCACTCCCACGCCATAATCTATACTGTGGGACCTCCAATTCTTTCTTCATCTCCCTCATCTGGATTCTCTGGGTCTTTTCCTTGGGTGCCCCCATGCCCAGATGCTCCTGTTCCTCCTCTCTGCCTTTGGGCTTTCTCCATGACTCAGCTCAAAGGCTACCTGGAGCAGGAGGCCTTTCTCATTCTTTCCATCCACCAGGCCCTTCTCTGAGATCTCTTTCATTTCCTCTGTGTAGTTTTTGTATAAAGCTATGGCCTCTTTGGGGCAACTAGATGGCACAGTGGAGGCTGGCCCTGGAGTCAGGAAGACCTTTGGTCTGAACTATTAGACTGGGAGCTCCTGGAGAGCAGGAACTGTGTTTTTGCCTTTCTTTATATTCTCAGCACAATTCCTGGCACATAGTAGGTAGTTAATACATGCTTGTTGATTGACTAACTGAATTCTCCAGTTTTTCCAATATGGCTCTTGAAGTGTGATGCCCAGAAACTGGCCCCTCCGGTGTTGTCTAATGAATGAAGATTAGAGGGGGTTGTTATTCACTCATTTCAGTTCTGTCTGACTCTTCGTGATTCCATTTAGGGTTTTCTGGGCAGAGATACTGGAGCATTTTGCCATTTTGTTCTCCAGCTCATTTTGCAGATAAGGAAACTGAGGTAAACTGGATGAAGTGACTTGCCCAGGGTCACACAGCTAGGAAATATCTGAGGCTGGGTTTGGATTCAGGTCCTCCTGATTTCAGGATGGTGTCCTATCTACTGCCCCAAATGTTTTACTTTTAGTAGTGAACTTCTGGATTGCTTGTGCATCTTGAGGCAACCTATCAGAAATGTGGACCAATTTTGACCAAGTATCTATGAAAGGGCAGAACAATGGCCCTGATGAAATTTTTTTTTTTTGGAGTTACAAATGCTGTTTTTAAATGTGACATTCCCCTCTTTGATTTGGGTTTTTCAGTGCCAGGATAAGTTATTTATTTGTTTATTTAATATTATTTATTTTTTATATATTTTCTTTTTTTTTTCTTTTCCCTAATTACATGTAAAATTTTTTTTGTTATATATGTACATTTAATTTTTACATATTTCCATATGAATCATGTTGGGAGAGAAAAACAAGATCAAAAGGGAAAAACCATTTAAAAAAAAAAGGTGAAAATAGTATGTGTTGATCTATATTCAGTCTCCATAGTTCTCTTTCTGGTTGAAAATGGCATTTTCCACCTGATGAGATTTTTTTTTAAAGGATCTTTTTAAAAAAGGATCCCTGACAGGATCATCTGGTAGGGGACACAACCATCACCGAGAGGAAGAGATCACTCACAAAACAGGGCCCCCAAATAAATAACATAGGCAGGAAGTACTGAGTGTCCTGCTGTATTGAGCCAAACAAATGCTGCTCAGTTATAGGTCATGCCCTTAACAGGATCTCTCTTTAAAGAAAAAATACACATGCATACATACTAAGAGATCATAGTTTGGGAAGGCCTCAGAAAATATATTTAGTCGAATTCTTTTTAAAAAGTTTTATTTCTTTTGAGTCAAATAAAAAAGTTTCTCCTTTTTTCTTTTCCTTTCGCCTCCTTTTCCTTTTCCTCCTTCTCTTCCTCCTCTTCTTCTTCCTCCTTTTTTTCTCTTTCTTTCTGTAACATTTGTTGCTTTGTTCTTTTACATGGAGTAGTTATAGCCTCCATGGAGGTTTTATGCTGGCCAGATCTGGGGAAAATAAGGTCTGTGCTTGGACCAATTCAGATTCTACTCTGCAGATGTGAAATAAAATGTAAATCCCTTAAAAAAAATTAGCCAAGCTCTCTGCTCTCTCTTCCCCCATTCACCTCTCTCTGTATTCCCAGTGGTTCTTGTTGGTGTGACATTCTTGTTCTAAAAACAGCCGGGCAGCACCTCGGGCACATTTACAATTTGATGACATTGCATTTGCTATGGATCTATCTAACTTCCACTCCCCCAGAAGCCCAGGGCCCTCCTGGGCCAAAACTTCCCTCATGATAGTGGAAGCCAAGGCCAAAAAGCCCGGTGCCGAAAGACTCGGCCCAAGGAGGGCCAAGAGCATCCCTACCCCTCATCTGGGAAACACGGGGAGACCTTTCTGTGGGTGACCATCTGGACATCCAGGAGGCCGTGTCTTGCTGCTCCATGCAGGCTCCTGTGATCTTTGAGGGCCAAAGCTCTGAGTGATGGGTAAAATGTTCCATTCCTCACCTTACTCTGTTCCAGCAGTGTCATAAAAACTAATTGGGTTGGCTCCTCCATGCACCAATTTTTGGAAACCGTTTTCCAAATTATCAAATAAATTCGGGAAATGTCTCCTTGGGATTTCTGCCTGTCTGGGAGTCATCAGCACGTTTTCAGTTGCTTGGATGGCCCTTAGCAGTTTTCTCCTTCAGGGCAAGGGCTGAGCTTACCTAGGTATATTAGATAGTATATGGCTATTTTTTAGGGAAAAAAAGATGCTGCAGACTCTCTCAATGTGTTCCCTGATCCCCAATCTATGTTGGCTCTCTTCTCTTTCTCACCATTAAAGAATCATGGGATGTCAGGCTTGGAAAGAACCTTAAGAAATAAATCATAGAGTCATTCTATTCCAGATCTATCATTTCACAGAGGAAGAACTGAGGTCCAAAGGGATTTAAGTATTTTCCCAAGGCTACACAGGAGAGGGAAAGAAAGCAAAGAATTTGAACTCGGTTCCTTGGACCCAAATCTGGGGCATCTTCCATTGTACCACAGGAATCCTTAGTCAACATTTATCGAGAGCTCTCTGGGTGCCAGAAGCTGGGAATATAAAGACAAAAATTAAGCAGTTCTTTCTCTCAAGGAGTTTAGGTGCTATTGGGGCATCTTCCTTGTTCTGTAGAATTCTGGAGGAAGAGCAGTTAACCCCGTTTTATAGTTGCTCAGAGGGATGGGGCACAGATGCCAACAGAGTGAGATTGCCCATTGCCCCTGCCCCAGGACAGTGCATGAATCCTGAGGGATGGCTTCCACTCCTTGAAGCAGAAGGACCAGAGCCCCTCAGTGCTTATATACTACTGAATTTTAGACAGAGAGATGGCAGGCAGAAATAGGGGCGAGTATAGAGTGAGGATATTTTCTGAATTCCCTAATAATAGGAGTGGGGAGTGAGGGGCTGGAGCATGGAGAGTTTAACTCTAATTATGTCATTTGGGCAAGTTGAGGGAGGTGGAGTAATGTTCAGTTTTGGGGTACATTAGCCCTGGCAAACATGCATGGGGGAAGGGGAAAGAGTTTTCCCATCATCACTTCCCAGAAATCAAGGACTAGGGATAGAAGGGTCTTGGTGAACCACCTAACTGGGTAGTAATCAGTCAGGACTGGGGTTCAGGTCTCCTGTCCTTCGGTTCAGGGCTTTTTGGGGTGACTCCTCCGAGGGAGAAAATGAAGCCGATGGCATCAACTCTGTAAGTCCCTGATTAAAAATGGAACTTCATTCTAATTAGCCTTCTCTCATTAGCGCACAGAGATGAACTCATCAGCAGAGCTAGTTAATAGCATTGCGCCCCAGACAAGTGGATGTCTATTGAGGGATGAATACTAAAACAGTGGAACTTAATGGCATAATGGAGTGATGGCCTTTGCCTGCCTCCCAGCAATGGATGCTTCCAGCTTCTTCTGTGATGTCTTTCCCACAGTGCCTTGAGTGCCTGATACAATGGAGAAAGGATGAGATGCTCGGAGGAGGAAAGAGCAGAGAACTTGGCTATTTTATTTTTAAGTGAGGAGGAGAATCCAGATGGGAACCTTTATATATATATATAAAGCTTTTTATTTACAAAACACGAGTGATTTTTCTACATTGACCTTTGCAAAAACTTTTTTTTCCCAAGCTTTTCCCCTCCTTCCCCCCATCCCCCACCCCTAGATGACAGGTACAGATGGGAACTTTTAAGTGATTCCAGAAAGGCACCGTCCCTCATCACAAAATTATCTCTCATCCAGGGGATTTTGATTTGCTTCAGATTAGAAATCACTCTTATGTGTATCATCTTGAGCTGGCTGAAGAATACTATGGCAGAGTCACACCCCCAAGACTGTGATTTTCTGGGGGAAAAATGAGTTCTTGACCACCTCACCAAGGGCTGGTAGAGTGTCTATTTCCATCCAGGGAGCCCTTCTGCAAACTTTCATTATCATAATCGTCAAATGGAAAAAAGGGTCAGCAGCCACTCTTTTTTTTTTTTTTAATGGGAATAAAAAGGAAAGAGGGGGAAGGACAAAAGTGGTAGAAAAAAGGGGGACAGCTTAGAGTATACACTGATGGGAACAGCTACTTGCCACTGGAAGTGAGCTTGTCTGATTTAATTTCTGTTCTCAGAGAAGAGTTGAGGTGAAAGCTTCCCTGCTGGGGTGATAGCAAAATCCTGTCTCCAACATCATCATGGCTTGTGCTCCAGTTCTGAGGATTCCAGTACTTGCCCACAGACCTGGAAAAGACAAATAAAGCGGACCGAATCCGCAGTCCCATTTGTCAGAGTCACAGAGCTTAAAAAGAGGGGGTGGCTTCTGCCATTCAGCTTAGTTCATGGCGCCTGGATTAAAGGTGAACTGGAAGCTGCCAGACAGAAAATGTCTCCATTTGGCAGTTTTAAAGATGCAGCCTGTTCTGGCTAATGCTTTTAGCCATTTTATCTCTAGGAGAATAAAGAGTGTCTTTTCCCAGAAGCAGGTCTCTGCCTTCTTGCATGTAGATGCTTTCATTTTAGTATTGTAGCCAGGCTGTAAAGCCCCCCTATATTATCATCTCCAGCTTCCCCCAGCGCCCTGGGGGGGGAGTAAAAGTAGGTCACTCTCCGTGGACCTGTCTGGTCAATGAAATAAAGATTGGGGGAGTGACCCCCGAGGCCATGGAGAGAAAGCAGGAGCTGGAGGAATTCTGGAGAAGACCCTAGAAGTGATGCTCCATTTGTCCTTTCTTTGTGCTGGCAGTATGGAAAGGCCAGGTGGGCAGGTGCTCCCCTAGGAGCACTTCCCTCCCTTGGATGTCAGAGTCCAGAAAGCAAAATGGGATGCTTTCTCCCCTTTTTGCCCCACACTTCTGACCTTGCTTTGTTTGTGGCAATTCCATTTTCCTTTCCCAGAAGCCGACAAACTAATCCTTTCATGAAGGAAAGAGAACACATCCCTGCCAGAGAAAAGTGCCAAGGAAAAATGGACCCCGTACAGATGGCCTTGTATGGACCGGCTCAGTCATTAAAGCTCACCTTGGGGGATGTTAGTTTGGGGACGACTTCAATCCCTCTAGTCAATAAGAGCATCTTTGGGTCTAAGCAGGAGGGATGTGTTCTTTCTTTATCC
>JAJPUD010005951.1:72139-112629 GCA_023553655.1 Myrmecobius fasciatus | reverse complement strand
AGTCAATTCTCTATATATTTTAGAAATGAGGCCTTTATCAGAACCTTTGGATGTAAAAATATTTTCCCAGTTTACTGCTACCCTTCTAATCTTGTCTGCATTCATTTTGTTTGTACAAAAACTTTTCAACTTGATATAGTCAAACTTATCTATTTTGTGATTAATGATGTCCTCTAGTTCTTCTTTGGTCACAAATTCCTTCCCCCTCCACAGGTCTGAGAGGTAAACCATCCTACATTGTTCTAATTTGTTTATAATATCATTCTTTATGCCTAGATCATGAATCCATTTTGACCTTATCTTGGTATATGGTGTTAGGTGTGGGTCAATGCCTAATTTCTTCCAGACTAGTTTCCAATTATCCCAGCAGTTTTTGTCAAATAGTGAGTTTTTATCCCCAAAACTGGGGTCTTTGGGTTTATCAAACACTAGATAATCTTAAAATCTTAAAAAATGTACATGCCAGTGTACATTGGTTTATTCCCAAATATTTAATATTTTTGGTGGCAATTGTAAAAGAGATTTCCTTTTATATGTTTTCTTTGGGCATTTATTGATTTTATTTAGCAAGATAAATGTTTTGTCTTGTGTCCTACAAACAGGGAAATGTCAAAGATGACTGAGATTGACAACTTAGATATCTGGAAGGATGTTGATGCTCTTGACACAAAGAAAGAAATTTAAAGGAGAGTTGAACTTAGAAAGAAAGATAATTAGTTTTATTTTGGACATGTTGACTTTGAGAAGCCCATGGGACATAAGTTGGATTTGTCCAATAGGCATCTAGTGACATGGGATTAGGGCTCAGGAGGGAGATGAAGTTTGGTTACAGAGATTTGGGAATAATTTGTATCGAGATGATAATTGAACACATGGGATCCAATGAAATCACCAAGGGGGCATATAAACAAGTATTTCATTTGAGATTGGGCTATTAAGTTTTTAATTTCATGTAGTGTCAGTTTGGGTAATTTATGTCTTTGCAAATAATCATCTTTCATTTAAAGTCTCTAATTTATTTGCATAGAGCTGTGTGTAATATTCTTTGATGATATTCTCAATTTATTTTGATATTTATGGTGACCTATCTTGTTTAATTTCTAATTCTGATAATTTATATTTTCTTTCTGATTAAAAAAGAACGCTTGTCTTTAAATGATTCTGCTGCCAAAATCACTTTGTTTATACCTCAGAATTTTTTTTTTCAGTTTGCAAAAACACATTCATGTGTGAGTTTATTGAAACCTCACAAGAGCCTTGTGGATTAGATGTTACTATTATCCCCATTTTACAGATGAAGAAACTGAGGCCAAAAGGTTCAGTGACTTGCTCCCGTTTAGTATATAATACGTAGTATATAGTACATAGCTAGTAAGTATTGTAATCAGAATTTGAACTCAGGCCTTCCTCACTTCAAGTTAGACTTCAAGTCTAACACCATGCATTGTGATACCTAGTTGCTTTTAATCCATAGACTTTTAATATATATCATGTCTTATCATTCATTATTTTATTATAAATTATATAATAGATCATAAAGTTGTATTAATAACCATATTAATTATGTATTGTTAATCATGTTTTATTATTAATAATAGCTAGCATTTCTATAACACCTTAAGATTTGCAAGTCATCTACATTTGATCCTCATAACATACCCTGTGAAGTTACTGGTCCCATTTTATAGATGAGGAGTTTGAGCCTTAGACAAGGGAGGGACTTGGGGGTAAGGACTTCTCCGCTTCAAATCCTACCTGATATTTACCTCTTTTAGGAACTCTGGCAAGTTTGGAGTGGGGAGGGGCCTAGATGCCATATAGTCAGCTCCTTCATTTTATGGATTAAAAAAAACCTAATGTTTAGCGAGAATAAGAAGCTTCCCTCTTAATTCCATTGCTTTACCTCTGTTAATTATTCCTTAATTATTCAATTAAATCAGGTGGGATGTTATTGACAGGTCTCCAACTCAACAATGAGTTAGGGGAGATGTCTATTACATGTCTACTACTACTATATGAATTTGCCCAGCAGAATGGGCAGATGAGAACAATTTGTTCCAGGGACCATGAAAGCCAATGAAGTAGGCTCTGTGGAGTGCTTAGAGCCTGGTCAGACATCAAAGACCCCAACATCATCCTCTGCATCCCAAGCCATTGCCAGTCATCTTGGCTTTTGTCCTGCCACTGGCCTTCGAGGCTCTGGAAGAAACACTGAGATGGATGACTTTGTGCAACTCTGCCTTACTTATATTAAATTCATATGGAAGCAAGACATCATCCGTGTCATCATTGGTCCTCTTAAAAAGTGAAGGGAAAAGAGCCATAATTATCCTATATATAGCCTGCTTTGGATATATTTCTTTGCACTTGGCTCCCCCATTAGACTATAAGCTCTCTGAGGGCAGAGACTCTCTTGCTTCAAAATGTATCTTCACTGTTAAGCACAGTGTAGGTGAGTGATACATGTGCATCGACTGATCATACAGGAAGGAAATGCTGGGACTGGAATTTGAACCTAGGCCCTTTGACTTAAAATTCATTACTTGCCCCACCACACTGAGCTTCTTGCCCGAGTCACTTGGCTTCTTAGTAAGTCAAAAAGGTGGATTGAGAAATGCATGATGGGAATTTCTCATATAGAAAAAAAATCATTTCTGTTTTCTATTTTTGGTAGAGTTTTGTATA
The DNA here is from genome assembly GCA_023553655.1 of Myrmecobius fasciatus. Taxonomy (NCBI): domain Eukaryota; kingdom Metazoa; phylum Chordata; class Mammalia; order Dasyuromorphia; family Myrmecobiidae; genus Myrmecobius; species Myrmecobius fasciatus. The sequence continues at coordinate 109,944 of JAJPUD010005951.1, read as the reverse complement.
AACTTGGAAAGAATGTACATTCCCAGTGTTTTCCATTCAACTTTCTCCATCAACCCATTATTTCTAATTTATTCAACATACAGTTCATAGTTATGATTTCCATTGATCAATCAAACTAGATTTGTCATATTTTGATGAGGGAGTATTGAAATTTCTTGTTTCCTATTACTACATTTTATTTTACTTTATTTTGTGAGGCAATTGGGGTTAAGTGACTCACCCAAGGTCACACAGCTAGGGAATGTTTAGTGTCTGAGGCCACATTTGAACTTGGGTCCTCTTGACTTCAGGGCTGGTGCTCTTCACTGTGCCATCTAGCATGCCTCCTATTACTAAATTTATTTATTTAAATTTTTTTATGTTGTATTTTTATTGAAGTTTTTTTTTCAAAACATATGCAAGGATGATTTTTCACCATTGACTCTTGCAAAACATTGTGTTCCAATTCCTTCCCTTTCCCCCACCTTCTCTCCTAAATGGCAAATTACCCAATATATATTAAACATGGTAATATATATATATACACATATATATATATATATATGAATCCCTATTACTAAATTTAAAAAACGATTCCTGCTTATATTGACACTAACCCTCCTTTCATGTATTTAACTACTGAATTATTTGTTGCATGCAATTTAATCATGGTCAAATGTTCTTTTTTTTCTTAATTTGATTTTATTTTTCTGCAATTACATGTAAAACAATTTTTTAAAACAATGTGTTTTTAAAACTTTGAATTCTAGATTCTCTCTTCTTTGTCTTCCTCCAACTCCCCTCCCATTAAGAAGGTACATGTGAAGTTGTGCAAAATATTTCCATAAAAGTCATGTTGTGAAAGAAAACCTAGATCTCTTCTCCCCCCCAAAAAAAAAAACCCTCAAGAAAAATAAAGTTAAAAAAAAAGAAGTATGCTTCAGTCTGTATTCAGACACAATCAGTTCTTTCTCTGGGTATGGATAACATTTTTCATCACAAGTCCTTCAGATTAGTTTTGGATCATTGTATTGCTGAGAAAAACAAAGTCATTCACAGCTGATCATCCTATGATAGTGCTATTATGTTATGCATTTTACCTTGCATGGCTCACAGAGGACTTTCCAGGTTTTTCTGAGAGCATCCTCCTCATCATTTCTTATAGAACACTACAATCAATATTATAGAATAATAACAATCATAACCACATATCACAATTTATTCAGCTGTTCCTCAATTGATGTGTATCCTCAATTTCCAGTTATTTTTCTTGAGAAAAAAGTTACTATAAATATTTTTGGACATATAGCTCCTTTTCCTTTTTAAAAAAATCTCTTTTGGGATACGTGCCTAGTAGTGGTATTGTTAGGTGAAAGGGCATAGTTCATATATATTGATCCACATGTTCATTATTTATTATTCCTTTGGATATAATAGAGAATATCCTTTATTTATTCAAATCATTTGCTAAATTCTGTCATTTCTACCTTCATATATCTTGATCCTTCTATTCACATACCCACTACTTTAGTTCAGATCCTCCTCACTTCTCATCAGAACTATTGCAGAAGCCTTCTAACAGGTCTCCCTTTCTCAAACCTCTTATCTTTCCAATCCATCCTCCATAAAGCTACTAAAATGGATTTCCCAAAGGGCAGGTCTAACTATGGTACTCACCTACTCAAAACATTTCAGTGGCTTCTTATTTCTCTAGGATGAAATATAAACTGCATTTGACATTTAAAATCATTTGCAACCTGGCTCCAACCTACCTATCAAATGTCACTATGCATAATTTCTCTTTATGTACTGTATGGTACAGTCAAATTGATCTTGCCATTCTTCATCCTTACACTTTAGTTTCTGTCTTTGTGCTTTTGCCCTGACTACTCCACATACCTGAAGTCTATTCCCTCTTCACTTTCACCTCAAATCCTTAATTTCTTTCCAAATTTAGCTCAAGTACTGCCTTCTACATATAGCATTTTCTGGCATCTTCAGTTGCTACTTTCCCTCACCTTCATCATTTATATTTTATATAAATTATATATATATATATACATATATATGTTATTTCTTCTGATAAAATGTGAATTCCTTGAGGCAGGGACTATTTCACTTTGATCGTTATATCCCCAGTGCTTAGCATAATGCCCCAGGCTTAATAAATGATTGTTGATTTATTGATATTCTTTAAAAAATTTTTTATTGCATAAAATCTATTTATTTTTAACACACATTGCTTTATGAATCTTGTTGGGAGAGAAAAATCAGAGCAAAAGGGAAAAACCATGGGAGAAATTAAAAAAAAAAAAACAGAAAAAAGAAGTGAACATAGCATGTGTTGATTTACAGTCAGTCTCCTTAGATCTTTTTCTGGATACAGATTGCATTTCAGCATTGCTTCAGGTTACTGAACTGCTGAGAAGAACTAAGACTTTCATAGTAATTCATGGATGTTTAATAAATGGTTCATATTTGAAATTTTTTTTACTAGATTTATCATATTCTGACAATGGGGTATTGAAATCTTTTACTAGGATTACTGGTTAAAAATCCAATTCTTTTTGAATTGCTTTTGGCCTTATTTTATTAATCACAGAGTAGGTGCTTAATAAATGATTGTTAATTCATTAACATTTAATAAGGGTTCATATTTAAAGTTTTTTCTACTAAATCTATCATATTCTAATGATGGACTGTTGAAGTCCCTTACTAGAACTACCATTGAAAAAAAGCAAAACAAACTAATGCTACTTGAATTGCTGTTAGACTTCCTTTAATGGATTCAACTGCTGAATTATTTGTTGTAGACATATTAGTAATGGTTAAATGCTCATTATTTATTATTTCTTTGAACACAGTGCAATATTTTTTTCAGACTCTTCTGATGCATTCTGATCTTTACCTGTGTTATAGCTACAGTTTTTCTTGAACTAAAATTCTATGCCATATTCTAGGTCAGTATCTTAATAACCATTGACCAAGATGTCTACTTTTCTATCTATACAAAATTTTTATGAGAATAATTTATATATGATTTGAGGGCTGAGTCCTAGAAGACTGAAAAATTTCTCTTTTTTCAAGAGAAATGGCATGAGTAGAATAAAAGGTGGGTTGGTCACATAGTAAGAAGGAGGGATATACCTATTCAGTGTATTCTATGTTGGGGGAATATAAACAGTTGACATACTAATGACATCATCAGGTAACTTCTTTTCCACTCAAAATGTACATTTAAAGTCATTTAAATTATTTAATTGTGAATTTAAACTCTTGTTTATTATACTGATATGTGTTCTTATTAATATCTAGATATCCATTTTCAACCATATATATTTTTCCAAAGTTAACCATACAATATATCAGAGCTTTCTTTCCCCCCTCCCCCATTGGCAGATTTGTTAAGTTGGTAAGAGTAACTTGCTAGTGGTATTTAAAAAAAAATGTAACATTAAAAAAAAAACATGTAACATGGCTTTTATGACATTTTTATGCTTCTTCAGAATTATAAACCTATTTAAGAGGGGATAAAATGCTTTAATTTATATAGTTCTGCATTTTCTTTAAAAGTGTGCTTTAAAATGAAGATAAAGTAAAACATATTACAATATTTATAATATTTTTAAATTTTATTTCACGAATTTAATTAAAAGTGAGAATTGAAAAAAAAAGAAGGGATAAACCACGAACCAAACCATACACTACCTTTGGACTCACATAGTCTAAAAAGAACCGTTGGAAGAACCCTCTACTATTATTTCAGCAATAAATTGAATTACACTTGGTTTTTAAATTTTTTGCTAAGTTTCTTGAAGTTTGACCTCAATTTTATTGAAGATAGGAATTTTTTATATAGAACCCCTGTTTTCTTTCTTTTACCTCCTCCCTTCCCCTTGGTTATTGTTTCTTGTCAACTTTAACCATTCTCTTAAATGATCCAAAATATATACATGCACATTCTTTTTACTCTTTTTCATTAATTTTACTAGCCACTACTTGACATAATAGACATACAGTTGACTTGACAGTACTTTATGTTAAAATATAAGCTGTTGCTTTTCTTTTAAAAACTTAAAAGATCTTTGTATAAACTTGAATGTTGGTAATGGTAATCGGTAATTGGCTTACAATATCTTATTGATTTAAATGAATATGTATCCCATTTTTATTCTAAAGTTCCCCTTAATAAAGACCAATTTGTTTGATTGTTGTTGTTATTCTACTGTTATTTTCATTTTAAAAAAGCATTAATATCCTTCTGGTGTTTCCCTATATCGGTGAATTATGGAATCATGGTCTTTGAAGAATTTAAAGTTTAGGATCACCCCAAAGTCAATAGGTGGACATGTCTAAACTACATCATTTTATTGATGAAGAATTGTGCTGGAAAATTTAGAGGATGACAGAGAAATAGAGGCCTGGAACAGAAGGTGGACTGGCTATGAAATGAGAATGAGACATTTCCAGTGGACAGTCTGCAATCTCTATTAGTATCCACACCATATGAGATCTAGAGGGAGTCCCATAGTACAATGGATGGACTCCCTTCAAGGGTTTATGGGAAGGCATGGTTGCAAAGGATGAGATATATGGATAGGTTTTGATCTGAAAATTGGAGGTAACATCTATGCCTTTGACATCACAAATACATAGAAAAATCAATGAAGATTTTTAATATGAAGAGATTCTAATGGGATATTTTTGGATAAGTCATTTATATTTTTTCTCTCTCAAAGTTGAATGGTTACTTGGAATTTTAAACTTTGATAATAATAATGTTTAGATTTAAATTTTAGGTTTATTCATGATAGGTTTCTGTGAAGTTGTTTCCAAATTTTGAGCATTACCTAGTGTTGATTATTCTGAGAAATTTTCTGTAATTATTTCTAAAAAAAAATGTAGCCTCTATTCTTTCCTTCACTCCTCCTCCCATTTTTGATATTTCCTGGGATCTCAATATATTAAAGTTTAATCTTCTTAAGTTATCTACCAAGCTTGCTTTTTAAAAAATCCTTCATAGAAATAATTGATATATATTAAAAACGTTTTTTCTGATAAACTGAATTTATTTATTGATTTCCTTGTTAATGATCTTTGTCCATCTATATTTATTCAACTTTTTGTTCTTCAGTTGATGTTCTTTAAGAATATTATTTCGTGCATCTCCTAAATTGCAGAATATATTGCATCTAATCCATTTTTATTTGTTCGTTAATTGTAGAATAACCTTTTGTTATGTTTTGCCCTTATTGTTCCTATGATTTTTGGGATGTGTGTATGTAGGGGGCAATATCTGGAAAGGCAGATAATCCTGGATTTAAGATATATTCTCGTCTTCCTTTCATTTTCATCTCCTTACCTTGAGCTCCTTTTTGATGTAGATAGAGGAGATAATTACAGGGAAATGATAGTCTGGAATGTATCCTATCTTAGCTATTTCTAATGTATTTTATTTTACCCTTGGAGAAGGAGATTTAGGTTTTGGAGTGGCTGGTGGGCACTGAAAGCCTTTGACCCATTGGTGAGCTATTGATGCAACTGTTCTTGCAGGCTGTGTGTGATAAGGTCCTTGATGACTCCCCTGGTGGCCTCCCTCCACATTTTACTTGATTAGCGACAACTACTGTCCCTAACTTTAATGATTATAATGAAGGTTAATTCCAAATATGAACATGGAAGACTTCATTTTTCTTTGTTTTTATCTGCTGGCTGTAGACAGATCCAAGGTGGTAGAAAGACTAGGACACTTATTTTCTTTAGGTTTTGAACAGGTAGTTTATTCCTATTCAGAAATAAATGTTAAACATGGAAGAATCACAGTATATATTTGCAGAATTAACAGGTTTAACAGGATTCAGGAACTAACACCACTAGAGTTACAACTAAACATAGAAGAATCGTAGTTCACATTTACAGAATTAACAGGTTTAACAGGATTCAAGAACTTATAGCCAGAGTTATAACTGAGCATGGAAGAATTATAGCACACAGTTGCAGAATTAACAGGTTTAACAGGATCCAGGAACTTATAGCCAGAGTCACAAGTAAGCATGGAAGAATTATAGCACACATTTACAGAATTAACAGGTTTAACAGGATTCAGGAACTTGATTTATAGCTAGAGTTACAACTAAATATAGAAGAATTACAGCACATATTTACAGAATGGGATTTGATAATTTGTTAATTACATTATAATAAAGTGAGAAGCAAACCTTTTAGCTTCACCACAACATAAACACATTCTGCAATACCGTTGGTTAGGTTATACATATATATAAATTTTTTTTTTCACCTCAGCATCGCACTGTCCAACCATTCCTGCCACTTCTTTGTTGGTAACGGGCCAGTTCTTTTGTTTGTGGCCACCTTCACTGATGCAGAAACTCCTGCCACCATCTGTCATTGCTATGAGAAACAACATCTTGGAATTAGAAGATTCCAAGCCATCTTTCAGAGGGTGTGGACTCCGGAAAGTCACTGCCAGTCTTGTTCATGTGCCCATTGGTATGTCAGTTTTTGCTAAAATCAGGAAAGAACAAACACAATGAAGGTAGGGGTGGCTGGGAATACTAATTCTACTAAGGTCAGGAAAAACCAAACACAATAAAAGTAGGGGCAGCCATGAACTGGCTGCATGGAGGCCAGGAGGGAGACAGGGCAATTGCCCCTTTCCCTACCCAACTCTGGGGACCCACCTGGAACCAGTTGACACGATTCACAGTGGGAAAGGAAGAAAGCTCTTGATAATCCTGTGTCTGCTGAGCACTTTGAGCTCAGCAGAGAATTAAAGATCTTTAATAAATCAGAAAACATTTATTAAACATTTACTATGTGCCAAGCACTGTGTCAAGTGCTGGAGATAAGAAAAAGCAAAAATCATCCCTGTGGAAGACCATATATATATATATATGTATATACAAATACAAAGCAAGTCAAGCAAGATAGATACAGAGAAGATAGTCTTGTAGAGTGCAAGCCCCTCACTAATGACACACACACACAAGTAGCAAGCTCCTAAGGTTGACTGGAAGTATACCTCGTACTTGAGGTTTGTTTTTTTTTTTTCTTATTTGATTTGCTAGTCAATCCCTAGCATCTTCCCATCTGTGATTTCAGATAGGAAAAAGAACAAGAATGAACAAACATGGTTGACAGGAAACATGGAGGAAAATATCTGCCCGTGCTTTGTTCCCAGCCCGATTCTTGCTGAAAAAAAACTCAGGTTGATGTCATTCTTCCTGGTCTCTTTTCTTTCCTTCCATTCCCTCCTCCCTTTCCCCCCTCATGCCCTCTTTCATTCTGGGGTGTAATCCCCAGAATGAATCACATTTAACTTATCGGAACCCAATCACCCAAACCCAAAGACAATACAATACATAAACAAGAGTTCAATGAACCCACATTTTACTTGTACACTTTGCCTCCTCTTGCTTTGGACCCGACCCAGCTGTCACCTTGAACTCTCTCCTTCCTCAAGGATTTAATAAAGATATCTCCCACCATGAAGCACCGTGAGCAGCAAGTCCCAAGGAGCTTTGGTGGTGTTCCTCCAATCAGGAGCTTCTTTCTCCATACAGATAGGATGAATACTGTCTATACCTTGCTAGTCCAGAACCAAGGATGGGAACGGGAAGAATGGCTGATGGAGCTACTCCATCCCTTCTGAATGTAAATGGGAGGGAGGTTTTCCCATCCAGGATATCCCGAGACCCAGGGCTAAGATCTCCTCCCCATTCTGAAGCCTCCTAGATTTCTATTTGTCATGGGCAGTGACAGGAAAGGAAAAGGAAGGACAGGGACAGAGACAGAAAAAGGACAGACTACTTTGGGCAAGCACTTAATTGCTTTGGGCCTCAGTTTCCTCACTTGTAAAATGAGGGGATCAGGCTAAATGGCCTGTAAGGTCCCTTCCAGCTCTAAATATATGAACTCTGTTTATAGGTTTTCTGCACATGGGCAGAGCAGAGAGGGGCTAACAAAACAACCCTCAGCTCCTTGGGGATACTGTCTCCGTGTCCCTAAGGGAGGGCACACGTTAGGCACTTAGAAGATACTTGCTGGATTAAGTTAAATGGGGGGGGGGGGGGAGATGGGAAGAACATCCACAAGGAATCCTGGGTACTGAGGAAGGACAAGGTGACAGAAGAGTCTCCCTTCAGAGGAGGAGGAAGCAAAGTGGAAGCTGAATGAGACTGCAGCCCTTCTGAAGGGGTACTTCCTCCATCAGTCACAGAAAGGGGGATCCAACGTGCCAGTCTGTGCAGCCCATAGGCGATGGCGAAGGGCAAGAAGGGGTGCCACATCCCAGTGGCAGGGGAGCAGGCTGCCGGGCCATTGGCACAGAAGTTTCTACCAAATTGAAGGTGTGGATCTGGAAGTCCTGGGGAGTCCCCAGCTGGGGGAGTGACCAGAGTGGGAAGCAGAAGGGCCCTCAGGGGCCCACAGATTGGCAGGGGAGGGTAGGTGCTGGGAACCCCAACATGCCAGGTCCTGGAGAAGTCAAGTGAGCTGCCGATTTGGGTCTCAAGTCTGTCCATCTTGGCCCAGATAGGACGTGACCTTTGGCAGACGTGAGGGCCCCGCCGGGCCATAGAATCATTCCAGCTGCAGGAGGTCAAATTGGTGCCCCAAAGGTGAGGGGGGATGGGTCACAGGAAAGTGCCAGGGGACAGGGTGCCAGGATCCTAACTCGGTCAGGGTTGGCCACAGGGTTTATACTCCTGTTTCCCCCTCAGATTCCCAGTCACCCCAGACCCAGGGGACCACCCGGAAAGGGACCCACCCTGGCCTGCCCCGGAAGGCCCGCAGCAGGGAGCAAGGCTGCAAGCCCTCGTTTTTCTTTCCGACTTCACCTGAGCCACGATCTCACCGTAGTCCCGAAGTCTTGGGGGATGGGATGGGGAGGGAAAGGAAGGGTAGGAAAGGGGGAGGGGAAGAAGGGAGAATGGGAAAGGAGGAGGGAGGAAAGAGATTGGAGAGCGCCAGACCCAAGCAGGCCGGGTCCGGACAGGCGGGGGGGGGGGGGGGGGGGTGGGGCAGGCGCTGTCCAGCGCGGGGCCATAGGCGGGGAAAACCTCCGGGCTCAGCTTCCTCTTCGGGGGCAGCAGCGGCAGCAGCGGGGTCCCATCGGTCCGAGGCGGGCAGCAGCTGCAGGCGGGCGGTGACCCGGCTGGCCTCGTCTCCAGACAAGGCTGCAGCAGGGGCGGCGGCGGCGGCGGCGGCTGCATCAGCAACAGCGGCTCTGCACAAAGATGCTCCTCCAGGGGCAGGATCCCAGCGCTCTCCAGGGCGGGGAGGGACCCCGGAGACCCCGGGGCCCGAGCCATCCTCTCCAGCCGGGCCGGCCGCTGGAGGCTGCGGCCCCAGCGGCCGGCCCGCTCCCGGTCGGGCTGTGGCTCCCGCTCCCCTGGCTGAGGCTGCAGGACTGCGGCAAAGGAGGGAGGCGCTAAAAGGGGCCGCCCGAGCCTCGGCAGCCCGCAGTCTCCCAGGGAGCAGGCGCGGTCGCCATGGAGACGGAGCGGGGCTCTCTGCAGTGATGCTCTGCTGGCGTAATTGACCGCAGCTGCCCAGGCTGGCCGGCCCACGTCAGCTGACCTGCCCGGCTCGCCATGGGAACCGGGATGGAGGGAGACAATGCTGGCATATGGCAGCTACCTAATAAATGATCATTAGTTAACTTGGAACCATAGTGTATGAATTGTTGGGGGGGGGGGATTTGTGCTAGAAAAGAAGACTTGGTGAGAAGTAACTAGGATCTTTCCCCCCTCCCTCCCTTTCTCCCTCCTTCCTTCTTTTTTTTCCTCCCTCACTCCCTTCTTTCCTCTCTCCCTCCTTCCCTCCCTCCTTCCTTCTCTTCCTCCCTCTTCCCTCCTTCCCTTCTCTACTTCCTTTCCTCCCTTCCTTCCCTCTCTCCCTTCCTTCCTTCCTTCCTTCCTCCCTCCCTCCCTTCCTTCCTTCCTTCCTTCCTTCCTTCCTTCCTTCCTTCCTTCCTTCCAAGTTCTTAATCTTTTTTGTGAGTCATAGGTACTGAGAACACCTAGAGACTCCTTAGAAGTTTAAATTTATTATATATTTAAATGTATAAAATAAAGTTGTCAAGTCAACTTTATTTTATACATTTAAATATATAATAAATTTCAGGCTCTGAACATAGGATTACAAAGGGAATCAATTATATTGAAATACAATTATAAAATCTTTTTTGAAAGACTAAGTTCACTTACCTCACATTTAGAACCTCTGCATAACAATACAGATGAAGAATTTCTACAATCTTAAGAGTTGTCTAGGCTATTGGGAAGTGCAGTGACCTACAAAAAGGTTACAAAAATATAAGTCAGAACCCAGGCGTCTCCAGTCCCGAGGCAGAATTCAACCCCATTACACCAGACTGCCTCTAACCAGTTTTCTTTAAATATTTGAAGGCCTCATCCACTAAAGTTCAACTCTGAGTGTGGAATTGACACTGAGTTTGTTAGGTCACGCTTTGTGGTCCTACTGAACTGGAAAGACTTCATTTTCTGGTGGACTTGTCTGTCATTCATGGACCGACCTGGCACACATAAAGTCTCACCCTGGGTTAGACACAGAATCTCCCAATAGTTTACTGAGTCATAGGTGGATTGAGATTGATTTCTGTGGGAGAAATCCATTGATAATACTCACATGTTTGAAGCTCTGCCTTGTATAAGAAGTAGATTTGTCTTGTGTGTTTCCAGTGAGAGGAAGTAAAAACTGCTAGGCAGAAGCCATAGGGAGACAGATTTCAGCACAAGAAAGGCCTTAAAGGTTCCCAAAGAGGCAAGGCAGCATTATATTACCAGAAGTCTTTGAGCAGAAGCCAGAGACCCACTAGCCCAGATTACTGAAAGATTTTGGAATTGGATAGAGAGGTGGAAGAGAGATGGTCAAATGTTCCCATTTCTCACTGTGGATTGTTCTATCTTCTAAAACCTCTGAGACAAACAAATAAGCAAACACGAATAGAATAAGGGGAAGTCTTATATACTTATTTGCTACATTATTAATTTATTGAATAAATTTGTTAAATAATAAATTGTATAATAAATGCCACAATGAATAATCAATTCATAAATTAATTTATCAAATTTTTTCATTTATTTTATTTTAAGGACTTTAAAAATTTATTTCATTAAAAAGCAGCAAAAAAATGCATGAACATTCTGGGAGACAATCTACCAAGGTGCCTTACACTGGTCTAATTACAGGTCACTTTTTAAAGAAATAAGGAATGGGAAGGTAGCTTGACATAGTCTCCCATTACCAAGGATTCTCTTCCTCCTGATCTCTAGCTCCTGGCTTTCTTGGCTTCCATCTTGTCTCAGCTAATACTCCACTTTCTGTAAGAAGCCCTTCACAATTCTCAGTGTTAGTGCTTCATCTCTGACATAACCTCTGTGCATTCTGTAATACCCAAATATCCTATTTCTACACAGTAGTTCGTATGTTATCTTCTCAATTAGAATATGAAGTTTTTAAGGGCAAGAAATTCCTTTTTTTTGTCTTTCTTTGCAGCCTCAATTTTCTTTCTTTTATAGCTTTTTATTTTTCAAAATACAAGTTAAGATAGTTTTCGATATTCACCCTTGAAAAACTTTGTGTTTCAAATTTTTCTCTTTCCTCCCCTTCCTCTCCCCCAGAGAGAAAGTAATCAAATATAAATTAAACGTGCAATTCTTCTAAACATATTTCCACATTTATCGTGCTGCACAAGAAAAATCAAATCAAAAAGGAAAAAAAAGAGACAGAAAAAAAACATTCAAGAAACAACAACAAAGGTGAAAATTTTATATTGTGATCCATATTCAGCCCCCATAATCCTCTCTCTGGATGCAGATGGCAGCCTCAATTCTTAACACAATGCCTGACACATATTAGGAAATTAATAAATGCCATTTGTTTAACTGACTGAATAGAGAGCAGGCCCTTGTCAGGAACACATGGTTTCAAGTTCCATTTTTTTTGGGGGGGAGCAGGAGAAGTATTTTTCTTTACATCCCCCAGATTTAGCATAATATCTGGCACATACTAAGTGGTTAATAAATGGTTATTGATTGACTGATTGATGTTGGGCAGGTTACTTAACTTCGGTGTTATAGGCACAAATTATTCATTTGGAGGAACAAAAAGTCTGCAATCTCAAGAGAAGTAATGGGAAAAAAAGTAACAATGAAGCAATAATAATGCTATCTGACCTCAAATTATATCATTTTATCAAAATTCTTATTTGATGAATATAAAAAAGAGACATTTTCATACACAATGTAGGTTCATATGAAACAATTTTTCTTCTGGGCAGCTTGCCTTTTTTAAAGTGTATATTAAATTCAATATGTTATTTTTATAAAACTGTTCTTTTTATCTGTGTTTCTCTCTATTTCCCTCTGATCTTTTCTGTGGATTTTTGAAAGTTGCTTTGATCCTTTTTTATTTCTTCTTATTTTTTTTTCCCAACACAACTGGTAGTTTTTCACTTCCTCCCTCCCATTTTTTTTAAAAGGGAAAACCACAATCCTTAAAACAAATAAGCATTGTAAAGCAAAGCAAATGCAAACATTCCCACATCTAACTATGTTTGTCTTCATTCTGCACTTCAGGTCCATCACTGCTTTGTCATAATATGGTTGCTTGGTCATTGGTCCTCCTGGGCCATCTCTGGTTTCTGTGCTGTTCAGAATTCTCAAATCTTTCCAAGTTTTTTTCTTCTTCATTGTGCGTTTGTTTCTGTATGAACTTTTCTGTTGATTCAACTCACTTTATTCTGTATTTTTTCATACAACTTTCCCCAGACTTTTCTGAAACTGTCTCTCAATTTCTTATGGCATAATAATTTTCCTTTATATTCATACATCATGACTTTTTTATTAAAGCTTTTTATTTACAGAACATATGAGTAATTAATTTTTCAACACTGGCCTTTGCAAAACTTTGTTCCAAATTTTTCCCTCCTTCCTCCATCCCCTCCCCTAGATGGCAAGTAGTCTAATACATGTTAAATATGTCAAAATATATGATAAATTATCATGACTTTTTTTGGCCATTCCCCAGTTGATGGTCACCTCTTTTGCTTCCATTTCTTTGCTATTACAAAAAATACTGCTTTAAATATTTTGCAGATCTTTTTCCTTTTTGTTCTATCTCCTTGAGATAATAGGGCAGGTAGGCGGTGCAATGGTTAAAGTGTCTAGCTTGGAGTCAGGAAGACTCATCTTCCTGAGGTCAAATTCAATCTTAGATATTAGCTGTGTGACTCTGGGCAAGCCACTTCACCCTGTGTGCCTCAGTTTCCTCACCTGTAAAATGAACTGGAAAAGGAAATGGCAAACTACCTCATTTCCTCTGCCAAGAAAATCCCAGTGGAGTTACAGAGGGTCAGACATGACTAAAACAGCTGAACAACAGCAACAATATCTTGAGGAATAATCCTATTTGTGGTATTATTAAGTAGAACATGCATCACTTAGTGACTTGAAAGGCATAGTTCCAAATTGCCTACCAGAATGTCAGGACTAATAATTCACAAATGGTACATTAATGTTCTTTTCCTTCAGCCCCTCCAACACTTGTCATTTTCCATTTTTTAAAAAGTAGATCCTCAGAGATGTTTTAATTTCCATTTCCTCAATTATTACTAATTTGAGATAGTTAAAATATATTGGATTTCTTTTTCTTCTATACTTCTTCATTTCTTCTTTTGAGAACTGCCTATTCATATCCTTCAGTCATTTTTTTCCCCTTGGGGAAAAATGTCTTTCATTCCTATATATTTGAGCTAGTTCCTTATACATCCTGGATATCAGATCTTTTTCAGACTAACTTCCTCCCAAAATTTTGTTCCCAGTTAAAAAGGAAATATCCTTTTAAATTTTAACTTCATTTATTTTTCTTATACAAAACCTTTTCAATTTTATGTAATCAAAATTGTCCATTTTCTCGTCTGCCTTTTTTTTTTTCTTTCCCTTGGCTGGTCATGAACTCTTGCCCTACCCATCGTGTGAAAGAGATTTTCTTCCTTGAACCATTAATTTGTTGATGATGTGACCACAATTTAAAACATAAAGCAGGAATCATCCAAACAATTGATGACAGGTTAAAAAAAATTAGAAAAGCAGGTCTGGATTAAGGAAGTGGATTAAGGAAGCTAGATGAGTAATTGGACTCAACCTTTTTAAAAAGCAGAAGAATTCTCACAAATGACAAAGAATGCCAAATAATTATCTAGTCTGACTTGTACCTGGAAAGAATATCCTTGAAAATTGTCTGCTTAAGGACTTTCAGTGAGGGACCCAGAGAGGTAACCCAGGATGTTAACAAGAGTCAGGTGATCCCAATAGCCTAAGAACCATACAATTCCAATTCAATTCACCAAATTTACACAAAATGGATGCTATTTGCCAGGTACCACAATAGGAGCTGGAAGAAGGAAAAAAGAAAGAAGGAAAGGAAGGAAGAAAGGAAAGAAGGAACACAAAGAATGTGAAAAAGGAGGGAAGAAAGGAAAATATAAGAAAGGAAGAGAAAGAAAGGAAGAAAAAAGGAATGTAAGAAAGGAAGAGAAAGGAAGAATATGAGAATGGAAGGAAGATATGAATAAAGGAAAAATAAAAAGGGAGAAAAGAAGGAAGGAAAGGAGGGAGGAAAGGAAATAAGGGTCTTTGTCCTCAAAGAGCTTGCATTTTGGGGGAAACTTATACAATTGGGAGTTTGCATTACCCTGGACTATAAACATAGCTGGGCATTTGAAGTCTCAATATTCTTTTGTTTGTTTGTTTTGCTGAGGCAATTGGGGTTAAGTGACTTGCAGAGTCACACAGATAGGAAGTGTTAAATGTCTGAGATCAGATTTGAACTCAGGTCCTCCTGACTTCAGGGCTGGTGCTCTATCCACTGTGCTACCTAGCTGCCCCTCAATATTCTTTTAAAAATTATTTTATCTATCAGCTGAAAGGCTAACTTAGGCCAATTACTTTGTTTTACAGAAATTCAAAGAGGTTAAAAGACGTCCTCATGGTCACACTAGTGGTAAGTGTCTGAGATAAGATTTGAATCCAGACCTTTTGACTCTTCCGGGAAGCTAGGTTGCCCAGTGGTTAGAGTGCCAGGTCTGGAATCAGAAAGACCTGAGTTCAAATCCGGCCTCAGATACTCACTAGCTGTATGACCCTGGACAAGTCACTTCACCCTGTTTGCCTCAGTTTCCTCATCTGTAAAATGAGCTAGAGAAGGAAATGGCCAGTCATTTCAAGTATCTTTACCAAGAAAAGGATTGGACATAACTGAAGGATGATGCTAATGGTCTTGTTTTTTTTATTTTTTATTTTTTATTTTTTCAGTGCTAGTATTCTTGCCAATAACCTCAGCAAAACTTCAGAAATCCAAAGCAAAAATAAAACCGTGGTTCTTGTAATACTCATTTCTAAAATATTAAGCCCAGAAGCAATTGTCCTCCTGTGACCTGTCTTTCTCTATAAAATGAGATCATCAAGTTTCCTTTCATCTCTGGATCTAGAATCAGATGAAATAACAAATCTCAAAGCAACTTATAAGCAGTAAGTGTTCTGCAAATTTTCATCATCATTAATATTCTCTCTGACTGAACTCACCTCCTCTTGACCTAGATTCCCCTTTCTGAGCCTGAACATCCCAATCGAAATCTTTCTTAACCTAGACCCTTTCTCCCCTCCAGCCCTGGGTTCTTCCCTTATGTCTTGAGTGAGCAGAACTGAAATCTGTTCCCTGCTTACCTACTGCTGAGATCTTTTTATAGTTTTTCCTCTTGATAGCAAAAAGACACAGGTGAGCTCTATCACAGAAGCATTTTTATATGCTCCAGATGTATTTTTAATACAGTCACAGCAGGAGGACTGGTGGTATTGATTTATCCTGTAAGAATATTCTTTTTTAAACTTCTTTCTTCATTTGTTCTACCCAAATTCATTTTCTTAGATTGTCTTTCTGAAACTCTTAAAAGACATCTTTCCAGATTTGCTTCAACTCATTTCAAATCTTTAATGTCCTTACTGAATCTTAGAAGGAGCCCTTATCTAAGGAAAGGAGAAGAGAGCTACCTACTGTTATGGCATTGTTACATGCTGAGGAATAAAAACTACAAGCATCCTGGAATATTATAGTTCTATGGGAAATGATGAGCAGGATGCTCTCAGAAACAACAACAACAACAACAACAACAACCTGGAAAGTCCTCTAAGAACTCTGGCAAAGTAAAATGCACTATCTACAAAATAATAACAATATTCTGGGATGATCAGCTGTAAATGACTTTGCAATTCTCAGTAGTACAATAATCCATGACTCCTCTGAAAGACTTATGATGAAAAATCCTATCTATACCCAGAGAAGGTTGATTGTGTCTGAATACAGATTGAAGCATTCTCTCTCTCTCTCTCTCTCTCTCTCTCTCTCTCTCTTAATTTTTCTTGAGGGTTTTTATTTTCATTAAGGTGGGAGATCTTTATTTTCTTTCATAACGACTTTTATGTGGTTTCTTAATTGTGGGTGGGGATAAGGAAGATAATCTAAAACTCAAAAAATTTTAAAACAAATGCAAAAAAATTGTTTTGAATGCAACTGAGGAAAAATGAAATAAATAAAATAAGAAGAAATCTATAAGCATCCTGTTTTGCATAAAAAATATCACGATTGAGCATATATAACTTAGATCAAGTTGTCTCAGGGAGGAGGGAGGTAAGGGAGAGAGAGGGAAAATTGGGATTTAAAATTAAGAAAAATCCTGGATATTAACAATTGTATTTACATGCCACTGGGGGAAGTATTATTTAAAAAATAAAAAAAGTACTAAATTTGTGGACTGTCAGAACTCAAGGGGACCTGAAATCATAGAGATCATCAAATTCAATCCCTATATGGGACAAAGAAATAGAGTGCCAGTGGTGAAATTATTTGTCTGCGGTAACATAAAAACAATGATAATATTATGTGATGATCAACTGTGATGCACTTGACTCTTCTCAACAATAAGGTGATTCAAGGCAATTCCAATAGACTTGGGATAGAAAGAGCCATCTGCATCCAGAGAGAGACCTATAGAGACTGAACGTGGATTAAAGCATAGCATTTTCACCTTTATTTTTGTTGTTATTATTTGTTTGCTTGTTTTTTTTCTTTCTCATTTTTTCCCCTTTTGAGCTGATTTTTCTTGCTGAGCATGACAAATATGGAAATATATTTAGAAGAATTACATATGTTTAATCTATATTGGATCTTGGGGAGGAGAGAGGAGGGAAAAGAGGGAGAAAAGTTTGGAACACAAGCTTTGGCAAAGGTGCATGTTGAAAAATAAAACACTATTAAAATTTTAAAAAATACCTAAAAAAGGACAATCCTAATAATAAGCCAGATTTCATATGTGTAGTACTTTAAGTTATACAAAGTGCTTTACACTTATGGTTTCATTTGTTTCTCATAATAGCCCTGTGAGGTAGGTACTATTATTACTATTACTATTATTATTATTTTGGTTTTTGCTGAGGCAATTGGGGTTAAGTGACTTGCCCAGGGTCACACAGCTAGGAAGTGTTAAGTGTCTTGAGGCCAAATTTGAACTCTGGTCCTCCTGACTTCAGGGCTGGTGCTCTATCCACTGCGCCACCTAGCTGCCCCAGCAGGTACTGTTATTATCCCCATTTTATAGATGAAGAAACTAAGGCTCAATGACTTGCCCAGGATCTTTCAGTTAGTAAGCATGTAAGACTGAATTTGAACTTAGATCTTCCTGATTCTTGGCTTAACCCTCTAACCATTTCGGCAACATCTAGCTGTTCTCTATATTCTTTACATCACCAAGAACTAGGCTTTGAACCCAGTTTCTCCATTTCCAAATCCAACATTCTTTCTCTCTTATTTTAAAAAGGAGGCAATGAGGCTGATGAAGGGAAAATGACTTGCCTACAGCCACACAGCTAGTAAGCAGCAGTCATGATTTGAACCCAGATTTCTTCATGTGAACACTCTACATCCTTCCACCTCCAACTCGCGGTCTCTGGATCCAAGGAAGATGAGCACTGTAGGTGCTCCTATGTTTGCAATGCATTTATTATTCAATGACATTTTCAGTAATTAAGATGGAGCAGTAATGTAGGTAATAAGTGCCCTCAGAGGCAGGAAGACCTGGTTAAAGTCTATTACTCACCCATTTTTTTCAGTTTCCAGCCAGTCCTTGGAGACTGTACGTTATAGAGCAGTTGCAACCCTGCAGCGGTAATTATGATCACAGCTAACATTTATGTGAAGTTATATGGCTTAGAAAGCCCTTTTCTCATCCCATCTCATAACAACACTAGGAGGCACCTGCTAGTATTGTCCCATTTTATAGGCAGTTAAGTCATTTTCTTAGTGTCAGATAGGTAATCCTCATTTCTGGCAGAATTCAGACTCTACCTCCCAAATTCTTTCCTGGTGGGTGGGGGGCTTTTGGGACTTTGCTCAGCTGCTCTGTGGATGTCAGACACACAGTTCATTGTTGTCTTTGGCAGGTGGGAAGGTACAACCTTCCAGGAGTTAGGATCCCCATTGGGCCATGATAGATAAACGCAGCACATATGTCGGTAACCCAAGGACCCGTGATTTCATGGAGGGGGCAGCATGGTCTAGGGGATGAGAACACTGGCCTTAGGGTCAACTTCTGCCCCTGACGTGTCATAGAACCCTGGGACAGGAGAGCTGAAAGGAGGCTCAGTGACCATTGAGTCCAGCTCATACGTGAAAGGAGTCCTCACTTTAACCCACCTGACAATAGTGCCCACTGTCTGCCTGGGGACTTCCAAGGAGGCAGAACCAGTGCCCTTCCAGGTGCCATTCCATTTCAGGCTGCCATCGTCGCAGGCTGGCCTGGTCTTGTATCTTTCCCACATTACTCCTGGTTCTATTTTCTGGCCTGTCTTTCTCCTTCCCTCCCTTCATTCATCCATTGATCTACTTAACCATCCATCCATCCATCCATCCTTCCATCCATCCATCCATCCATCCATCCATCCATCCATCCTCCATCCATCCATCCATCCATCCATCCATCCATCCATCCATCCTCTCTCTCTCTCTCTCTCTCTCTCTGAAGATGGGACCCTCTGCCAGATTTCAGAGGATGCTACACAGTTTCTGGGGCCAGTGATGCTTCATGTCTTGTTGGCCCACCTTTGGGGATGAACATCTGTGCCCCCAGTCACGGAGTCTGTCCCTGAAGGCCTCCCAGCTTGGGAACAACTGTCAGAGCTTGTGTCTACCCTTCCAGAGCCCAGGTCCCCTCTGTGCCGTGGCAGAGGATGCCATGTTGGAGGCAGTTTGATGGAACAGAGAGAGCCCTGGGCCTGGAGAGCTGCATTCTGTACTCCCTTCTCGCCCAGCTGTCTGATCCTGGATTATTGCCTGGCCGTCATCATGGCTTCCTGCTTGAACCATCTCCTCCCTCTGACCCACACTTTCCATAGCTGCCAAAATGATTTCTTCAAGTACAGATGCTACCGCGTCACCCCTCGGGCTCTAAGCTCCAGTGGCTCCAGAGAGCCTCCAGAACCCCCCTCCTCCCCATGCCTCTGTTTGCCTTCTGAAGCCTTTTACAGCTTGGTCCCTGTACATCTTTCAAGCTGTATTAATCATCATCACACACACATATTTGTGTATATTATATATATATATAAACAAACATACACACTTTATCTCCCTTTCTTTTTCCCTCTCTGTAAACTCCATGAGAGAATGGATGGTTTCAGTCATTGGGTTTATATCTCTAACACCTAGAAAAGTACCTGGGACATAGTAGGTGCTTAAAAACACCTCTTGATTGATTGATTGACCATAAGTAAGTTGCTCAAATCTGTGAGTCTCAGTTTCTTCATCTATTAAATAAAAGCGCCAGACTGGATGTCCTCTGGGGTTCCTTCTAGTCCTCAGCCATAATAAGGAACCGTCAAAGGAAGGTTTGTAGGACAATGCAATACATAAGCCATGGGCCGAGTTTTAAGTCAGAGGATCAGGGTTCAAGTCTTGACCTCCCACTTACTCCTGTGCTGTTGTTCAGCTGTTTCACTCATGTTTGACTCTTCATTTGGAGTTTTCTTGGTAGAGATACTGGAGTGATTTGCTATTTTCTTCTCCAGTTCATTTTACAGATGTGGAAACTGAGGCAAACAGGGCAAAGTAATGGGTCAGGATCAGCCAGTTAGGAAGTGTCTAAGTCTGGATTTGAACCTGTTTTCCTGATTTTAGGCTCGGCACTCTGCCCACTGAGCCACCCAGCTGCCCCTGCTCCTCATGCAAATCCCTTCACCTGGCTGAGTCTCAGTTTCCCCATTTGTAAGGGGACTGGATTGCACTAGATGGCCTGAGGGATCTCTTCTGGTTCTAAATGCTCCTGTGCAGTGCATTTATTATAATTGCAGTAGATTAAAACCCTGGACACCTTCCATGATTTCTTGTTCATCTGTATCAATAATTTATTGGGGGGAAAACTGCTTACCTTGTTTTAAGCATGATCTTGGCATTGAACTCAGAGAGGGAAAAAAAAAAGAGAGAGCAACCTGGAAGCTGACGTCATTCTTTGCTGGCCTGGAGCTCCCAGTATTGGAGTTTCTTAGAATAGCTTTAATGGGGTTTGAAAAATAGAATGTGAATTTATCCTTCAGCTCTGGCTCCTCCAAATCTCTCCCTCTGTGTCTCCCCCCCAAACAAATTCAGCTCTGTATCCCTAGGCTCCAATTAGATCAGACAATTAAGGAGACAAGGTTCCTTTAATTGTCTCCTTATATATACATATATATTATAATTTATATATCTATTCCTAGATATATAAATATATAAACAAATGTAAACATATATATATATTATAATTTATATATCTATTCCTAGATATATTAATATATAAACAAATATAAATATACATATATGTTATAATTTATATATCTATTCCTAGATATATAAATATATAAACAAATATAAATATACATATATATTATAATTTATATATCTATTCCTAGATATATAAATATATAAACAAATATAAATATACATACATATTATAATTTATATATCTATTCCTAGATATATAAATATATAAACAAATATAAATATACATATATATTATAATTTATATATCTATTCATAGATATATTAATATATAAAGAAATATAAATATACGTATATATTATAATTTATATATCTATTCATAGATATATAAATATACATATATATATATAAATGTCTCCTTAATAGTTAAATTGAATTCAACTTGCGTTTATTAAGCATGTATCAGCTCTGTGCAAGGTATGATTACTGGAGAGAAACCAGCCCTGCCCTCAGAGAGCTTCCATTCTATATATCCATTCATCAATTGACAAACACTTATTATAAACTTCTATAGGCCAGGTACTGGACTGGACCCAAATGAAAATGGGTCCTGCTCTCAAGGAGCTTATATTCTACTGGGAGGGGTGATGGCTTCTGAAAATGTACACGGATAAGAAGGTTCAAAATGATCTTGGCCAGGAGAAAGCATAAAGATTGGGGGAATCAAGGGAAATTTTGCAGAGGAAGAAGCCCCTTATCGAGGGAAGCTTGGGCTTTAACCCTTGCAGAACCTTGTGTTCCAATTTTCCCCCCTTCCCCCACCCCCTCCCCTATATGGCAAATAATCCAATATATGTTAAACATGGTAGAAATATATGTAAAATCCAATATATGCATACATATTTATACAGTTATCTTGCTGCACAAGAAAAATCAGATCAAAAAGAAAAAAAAATGAGAAAGAAAATAAAATGTTAACAAACAACCATGAAAAAAGTGAAAATGCCATGTTGTGATTCACACTCAGTTCCCACAGGCCTTTCCCTGGATGTAGATGGCTCTCTTCATCACAAGATCATTGGAACTGGTCTGAATCATCTCATTGTTGAAGAGAGCCACATGCTGAACTCTTTTTAAAAGACTAAGGGGTTCGGTTCCGTGGATCAAATGCTGGGCATGGAGTCAAGAATACTTGAATTTAAATCCTTTCTCACACATTTGCCAGTGGTGTTCTCCTGAGCAAGCCATTGTATTTCAGCTTTCGTTTCCTCATCTGTAAAATGGATGGGTTGCTAGGGGTATTCCATCTAGAGATCTCTCCTACCATTCTATGCACTCAGGACGAATCCATCCCAGCTTCAGGCCGGCTCTTCCTGCTCAAGGACGTTCTGCTTTTCAGTTAGGGCAGTTTCTGATCTTGCATCAGCCATCCTGAATAGGCCTCAGTGGGCTCCTGTTGAGAGCTCTCCTCTGAGCCCTGACAGACAGCTCTGGGAGAGAAGCATCGGAATGGGAGAGAAGGTGACCGGTCAGCACAAATCCCAGCTTGGTTTTCATGGTCCAGTAATCCCCCGGTAATTGGGAGGATTTAGCAGAGAGAGAGGCCGAGGGAAGGGAGAGGGTTCAGTCAGCCATCTGCAAAGAGAGAGAGGGCCTGGAGGACATACAAGCTATTGAGTGACCTTTCTGGGCTGCTCAGAGCTACCCATCAACAAGGGTAGCCTGGAGCATTTGCTGGCTGCCAGGCAGGTGGACTGGCCTACAGAAAATCAATGCAGAGCCCCGATAACAGGCGGGGGGATGGAGGGATGGCCACGCCTGGCTGGACTAAGCATGGGAGCCAACAGCCCTGAACTGGGATCTGACAGATGGGCCAGAGATTCGACTCCCAGGGCCAGGCTGCAGAAAGAAAATGGTCCAGAGCAACCTCCAGCTCTTGGCTCAAGGGCAGGCAAGAGCAGAAGCTCCACTGGAAGAAAGCTTGCAAATTGTCCAGTCCAAAAACCTCATTTTACAGAGAGGGAAACTGAGGCCCACAGATAGGAACTCTCTCATCTAAGGTCCTTCAGGTAGGGAAGTAGCAGAGCCAAATTTTCTTTTTTTTTCCTTCTCAATAGTATTTTATATTTCCAAATACATGCAAAGATAGTTGTCAACATTTATCTTTGCAAAATGTTGTGTTCCAAATCCTTCTCCCTTATCTCCTCTCCAAGACAGCAAGCAATCTGATACAGGTTATATATACGCTAATCTTCTAAACAAATTTCCATATTCATCAGGCTGTACAAGAAAAATCAGATCAAAAGGGAAAAAAAAACATGAGAAAGAAAGAAACAAACAACAGTTTTTTTTTTTTAAAAAAAAGGTGAAAATACCCTGCTTTGACCCCCATTCAGTCTCCATAGTTCTCTCTCTGGATCCCAAGTCTACTGGAGTTGCCTTGAATCACCTCATTGGTGAAAAGAGCCAAGTCCATCCCAATGGATCATCACATGATCTTCTGTGTACAGTGTTCTCTTGGTTCTGCTCATTTCACTCAGCAGTTCATGTCAATCTTTTCAGACTTTTCGGAAATCAGCCTCAGAGCCATGTCTTTCACCTCCAAATCTTGCAATCTTCTCAGGCCAGTGATCCTTCTGAATCCATTTGAACACCTCCAGGGAAGGAGTCCACTCACCTGGAGAGCCAACCCATTCCACTTGCCAATAACTCTATCTTCTGGGAAGTTTTTCCTTACATTGAGTCAAATATATTTTTCCAACTTCTTTCTTTTTTTTTTTTTAAGTGACTTGTCCAGGGTCTCAGCGTTAATAAATGTCAGAGGCTAGATTCGAAACTAGGTCTCCTAAGTCCTATATTGATGCTGTTTTCATAAAAAACAATGAGTTAAGGCAAAGGAGATGCCATCAAGGATCAGGCCATTATTAGATCCCGGATTTGGAGTCGGAAAGAACTTTAGAAACCATCAAATCCTACTTCTTTTTCTTCCTCCTCAGCACAACCTAGTCACTCTCCCAGCTCTGCCTTTTACTACCTGTGTAACCTTGGGTAATAATAATAATAATAATGATAATAATAATAATTAGTAACAACTAGCATTTATATAGTGCTTCCTATCTACCAGGCACATAGTAAGTACTTTAAAAATATTATCTTGTTTGATTCTCACAACAACCTTGGGAGGCAGGTGCTACTATTATCCCCATTTTACAGATAAGGAAACTGAGGCAGAGGTTAAAGATCTAGGATCACACAGCTGATGAATGCTTGAAATTTATTTGAACTTGAGTCTTCCTAACTCTAGGGTAGGTGCTCTATCCACTGCACTACTTACTTTCTAGACAATCTCTTTACCTCTCTAAACTTTATCACCCCTCTCTACAAAATGGACTAACAAGCCATTAAAGTAACTTCTAGCTTCAAAGCTGTCATTCTAAGAGTGACAAGTACAGTGGAAAGAATATCCACTGGCTCTGGAGTCAAAGGAGCTGGGTTCAAGTCTTCCCTTCGACACTTATTGACTGTGTGTTCCTGTGTAAGTGCCAGCCTTCGTGGACCTCATTTTTTTTTTTTAATTGTAAAAGGAGAAGAATGTATTAAAGGACCTATGGGTCTCTTCCAGCTCTAGGTCCAAGACCCTGCGAGTAGAATATAGCTAGGATCTAACATACAGATACACATACATATGTTGCTTGCAAAGTGCTTTGCATTTATTTGATCTTTACAATAACCACATACAGCATTACCTTCATTTTACAGAATAAGTAAACTGAGGCTCAGATAGTTCATGAGATTTCCCTGGGATCATACTAATAGCATATTATTGAGGAAGGGTCTGGGACAAAATTCAGACTCACATTCAGTTCTCTAAGATACATTATGGAAGTAAAAGGTTTGGAAACATTAGGTATGATGGAGAGAAGAGGAAAGAAGGAGGAGCTAATTTCTTTCTCACCAATTTCCCTTAGTAATTTCATTTTTTTAGCTCTCCCTCTGAAAGGGTGAGGAAATGGGAGAGTTTAGAGAAAGGGTGAGTTTGGGGAGGAAGATAATGAATTCTGCTTTAAACATATTGAATTTGCAACGCCTAAGGGACATATGGGAGGAGGTGTCCAATGGGTAGCTGAAGATACAGGTCCAGACATCAGGGATATTCATACAGATTTGAGATAATTGAATTCATGGGAGCTGATGATATCACCAAGGGAGAAATTGTGCAGAGAAAGAAGGGAAGAGGGCTTAGGGCAAGCCATGGGGAGGCCCTCTCAGAGGTGGGGCAAGGCAGGGTGATGACTCAGCTGCAGAAGCTGAGAAGGGGGCAGGCAGGCAGGAGGAGAGCCTGGAAAGAGCAGAGTTATGAAAACTGAAGAGAGAAAAGACGCTCAGCAGTTTCTAAAGATGCTGAGAGTCTCAGAAGAATGAGGACTGAGAAAAGGGCATTGGAGTTTAGAGTTGAGATCATCAGGAACTTTAGAGAAAGTAGTTTCAGTCCAAAGGTGGGGATGAAAAGGACCAAGAAAGTGGGAGATGGGCAAAAAGGGACAAACAGCCCTCCGTCCCTTCACCCCCACTAGGCTGGTTGTGAAAAGGAAGAGGGCATGGAGGGGGGCAGTTAGATGGTGCAATGGATAGATAGAGTGCCGGCCCTGAAGTCAGGGGGTCTCAGACACTCAATGTGTGACCCTGGGTAAGTCACTTAACCCCAATTGCCTCAGGAAAAAAAAAGGGATGGAGGGAAGGGCCAAGTGAAGGCTCTTAAAGATGAGGGAGGTTGGGCATTCTTGTAGACAGTGCAGAAGGAGACAGCACAAAAAGAGATACTAAAGGGGGAAATGGTTAAAAGGGAAAACAAAGTGAAGGGCACAAGTGGAGGAACTCCCCTTAGTATCTCTTCCTAAGATTGAAACAGAGGAGAAAAGAGTGAGGGCTGAGGAAGAGGGGCTTTTAGGCATAGAACTGGAGAAAAGACAGCTCAGTGTTCCGGTTACAGTCCCTCATTCTGAAATCCCTGTGTCTGACACAAGCTCCTGTCCTTCCGGCCCTTTGTGCCCGCCACGCTCCCTTCTAGGCTCTCCAGAGCTCTCCTCCTTTGAAAATCAGGACCCCTGGTTACCAGTCCAACTGTACCCTGTCCAAGACCCTTGGATGCTTTGCCGTATTGCCCTATTGATGTTCATTGCTTTAGGAACCCCAGCCTTGGATTACTCCCACCATCAATCTTCTCTTCTCTTGCCTGTGTGAGCTAAATAGAGCTGGAAGAAGTCACCACTGAGCAGACCTGCCCTGTCCTCCATAGGTGACCCAATCTCAGCTGATCCTTAACCATTGGTTGTCCAGCCAATCTCAGACTCTTATCATGGACAGCTCTCTCTTGCACTTCCCACAATGGGGATTCTAAGCCTTTTCTCAACCCAGTCACACCACCACTTGCTCCCTCCTTCTTAACAGAGAAACCTCTGGCAGCTCTTTGATTATCTCTAGTTTCCAATTTCTAATCCACTGGTCTTTTTTTGCCCACTGCCTTCCAAAAACCTCCATCTCCCATCTTTTTTGAGAGCTCTTCCTTTGTACCTGCCTTCCCATCAAGCTTTCCTCCTGTATCTCCTTCTTTGACAGCTGTGCTCCTAGAAAAAGCTGTCAGGACTCATTTCTTCCAGGTGCCTGCCTTCTGTTTATTTCTCACCCCCTTCTCACAGAACTTAATTGAAACTTGCCTTCCATAGCAGCGATCTCTTATTATAAATACTTTGGCTCTTTCTCAGGGCTCCTCCTAGATCCCCTTGCAGTGTTTGATGTTACTCTTTCCAGGATGCTGCCCTCTCCTCATTTTTTACTTTCCTCTCCTCTCATTTTACTGATCGAGCTGCTTCTTCACGGTCTCCTTTGCAGCAATGTTATCCAAGTCTGACCCCCTGTGCATGGGTTGCTTCATCATGAGCCCTCTCTCTACACAGAAGCTTTCACAATGATTTCAGTAGCTCCTAAGGCTCCAGATATATTTTCTATACAGATGAATCCCAAACTGGCAAGTTCACCCCGTCCACTCCCCCATCTCCTGTCCTCTGTCTTTCTGTTTTTGATTCTCTGTCTCTGTCTCTCTAGGTCTCTCTGTCTTTGTCTCTGTTTCTCTGTATTTCTTTCTGTTTCTCTTTGGGTCTGAGTCTATCTCTGCCTTTGTCTCTGTCTCTCTAGGTCTTTCTGTCTTTGTCTCTGTTTCTCTGTATCTCTGTTTCTGTTTGTCTCTGAGTCTGTCTCTGTCTTTGTTTCTGTCTCTTTCTATCTCTGAGTCTATCTCTGTCTTTGTTTCTGTCTCTTTCTATCTCTGAGTCTATCTCTGCCTTTGTCTCTGTCCCTCTAGGTCTCTCTGTCTTTGTCTCTGTCTGTTTCTCTGTATCTCTGTTTCTGTTTGTTTCTGAGTCTATCTCTGCCTTTGTCTCTGTCTCTCTAGGTCTCTCTGTCTTTGTCTCTGTTTCTCTATATCTCTGTTTCTGTTTGTCTCTCAGTCTGTCTCTATCTCTGTCTCTCTATCTCTCTTTCTCTCTCTCCTAAGCTCTCATTCTGTTCCTCTACCTGCTGGACATCGGCCATCTCAAACTCAACACACACCATGTTTACCCCGAGCTCATGCCTTCTCCCACTTACATTGAAGGCACTAATTCTTCAAAGTCACCCAGATCCACAGTCTAGGGCTGTCTCCCTCGCCATCCACGTTAACCAGTTGCTAAGTCTTGTTCTGATCTCAAAGGGCTTTTTCCAGTGGAGAAGCAGGTTTGGAGACCACACCTCTGGGGGTCTCGGGAACAGCTGTGGAACAGCAAAAAGCCGCCCGTGCCAGTTATTCCAGGGTAAAGCCCACCTGCCTTGCTTTAGTTATAGCATTGCTCCCAGAACAGATGCACAAATCAAGAGTTTGTTGAATGAGTTAACTCATCCACTGGCAGCGACTCTGTACCCATTACCACGTGAGGCTCTATGGACCATACCAAGAAGAAATAGTCAAAGCTCTGGCCCTCAAAGAGCTCTAACCTGATCAGGGGCACAAGACATACAAAAACTTGCCAGAGAATAGCTCAGCATATGTCATCCAGGACTAGGGCAAGCATGAGGGAATCTAAAGCTTTCCTCTCTGACAATAAACATGAATTTTACATGGGTGGCTATTTGCTGCTGAAATAGCATTTTCAGGCATAGGAGAGTTTTCTGGGAGCCCTCTGGTGGCTGATTGGCTTGTCTAGGATTGAAATCCCAGGTTTGTCCCTTTGTGGGAAATGCTTCCCAATCTGTAAATTGAAGGGAATCGACTAGATGGCTTTCAGGATCATTTTCAGTTCTGCCCACAGTACGATCCTTCTCTGGGTTTCAATTTAAGGCATATTCCGTAGAAACATAGGCTTAGTGCTAAAAAAGTGACTTTAGAAATGATCTAGACCAATCGTCTCATTTTATAGATCAGGAAACTGAGTCCCTCGGAGGTAAAGTAGAACTTGTCATTTTGTCCAAGGTCACTGAGGGAGTAAGCAGTATTTGAACCCAAGTCCTCCCACTGCAGACCTACCCTTTTTCCATTGTACTAAGTGGGATATCATGAATACTCTGGCCCCTAGAGGGTTTCAGCATCACAAGGCTTGCCTTTATTGATATATAGCGATAAATTTGTTCTCTGTCTTGAGAAAAGCAGCAGATGTGGAACTGTCTTGCTTCCTCTTCAGCCAGGCTCTCCTGGGAACACAGTGCTTTGTCAATGGATGTTAACTTAACACTGATAATTTTTCTCTTCTTGATGTAGAAAAGATGAGCAGCCATCTCTCAAGTGGCCTTCAAGGACCTGATTTCCAACAATGGAAATTCAAAAGATGAATTGCAGCTTTGATGCTGAACAGATTCTCCCCCCCCCCACAATAGGGCAATTGGGGTTAAGTGACTTGCCCAGGGTCACACAGCTAGTAAGTATTAAGTTTCTGAAGCTGGATTTGAATTCGTGTCCCCCTGACTTCAGAACTCATGCTGCCCCTGCTGAACTAATTCTTAAGTCCTCTTGTAGGCTCTATCTCTCTCACCCACTCAACCATTCTCTCTTTCCTGGTCCTTTGTAAATCATTACACAAATGAAACCACAGTTTCAAGGTTTAATAAGTTTCTTCTTGTTATCTTCTTCTTTTTTAAGCTTCTTAATTTTTCCCCTTCTTAGTCTAACAGGATTTTTCTACCTAAAGGTCAAACTGACTTTCAAATCCAGGACGCTTTCCTCTTTAAATCCAGAGGCATCCTTTGATCGATCATATGTAGAAAAACAAAATTAGAACCGATAGGAAGCTTAGAGACCATCTTCTCAGGTCAGAGGGGAGGACCTCTTGAAGAAGGGGAAACTGTGCAAGATGAGATTGAGATGAGGTCCCAGGAGCTTTGTGTTGAACAATCCTATCCAGTCATTTATTACCGCCTCGTGTGTATGTGACACTGTCCTAGGTACTGAGGATGCTATGATCAAAATACTATTAAGAAGCTTAAATTCATAATGCATTTTACCCATATCCCAAGCTTACCTTACTTTTAAGTAAGTATAATCAACAAGCATTTATTAAGCACCTATGGTATGCCAGGCACTGTGATAGGTGTTAGGAATTCAAGACATTGTCTCTAAGAAGTTTACAATCTATTTGGGAGAGTCAGCATGCACATGTATAAATATATACAAACCATATATAAGAAATACATAAGTATTAGATATTTTTATTTTGGAGGGAGGAGAAACAACTAGTGCCTATTAATTTTAATTTTTCTTTTTTATTGCTTTTTTTTAAAATACGCATTTCATTATGAATCATAATGGGAGAGAAAAATCAGAACAAAAGGGAAAAAACATAAAAGGAAAAAAAACAGAAGACAAAGGAAAAAAAGTGAACATAGCATTTGTCGATTTATATTGTCTCCGGTGTCTATTTTTATTAATATGTTATAAAGTGAGAGGGAGTGCTATAAGGCTTTTTTTTTTTTTGGCAATTGAGATTAAGTGACTTGCTCAGGGTCATACAGATAGTGAGTGTCTGAGTTTGGATTTGAACTCAAGTCCTCCTAACTCCAGTGTTAGTGTCATCTACCTATCCAGGAATCTTTTAGTCACTAGTATCTTCTCTTCCCACTCCCTCTTTAAATTCTCACTATCCAGGATTCATCCTTCCTTTGAGTTAATCAGTTAGTCAGGTACCGATAGCACCATGGCAAGATTGCTGGATCTAGAGTCAGGAAGACCTGAATTCAAATTTGATCATATATACTTATTAACTATGTAACAATGGGCAAGAAACTTAATCTCTGCCTCAATTTTCTCAAGTGTAAAATGGGAATAATGATAACACTTAGTTTGCAGTGTTGTTATGAGTGAGGTCCTTAGTACAATGCCAAGCACATAGTAGGTGCTATAGAAGTGCTCATTCCCATCTCCTTATTAAAGCGTTTCCTCTGCCTCCTTGGGTGTCTGAGAAACCTTTTAAGGACCACAATGCTCACCTCCTGGTATGAATAAGGGGAGAGAAAATGTGTCCTAAAAATTGTCTGCCATGGTGTCTTCTCATTATAGCAGATAAAGACCCTACCTTGTGGTTGATACACACAAAAAGTACAAAACCTTTTACAAAGATAATTCCACTCACCATCTCTACATGGAATGTGTGCATGCTTATGGATGATGGGGAATCAGTTTGACCTGAAACTCAAGCAGCTCCTATTGCAAGGGAACTCAGCAGATAATTATATCTTAGCAGCCCTGAGTGAAACAAAACTGGAAAAGGAAGGCCAGATTACTGAATTCAGAGCTCTACGAAACTGGCAAAGGTTTTGCAATCAAAAGCAATCTACTCAGCAAGCATGTATTCTTACCAAAAGGAGTAAACAACAGACTTAGGACAATGTGAGTGCTACTCGAAGGAAAGTGCTATGCCATCATCATCAACGCATCTGCTCCCATCATGATGAACCCCCAAGAGATCACAGAAAAATTTAATTGAGACCTGGAGACTCTCATCAACAATGTGCCAAAAGAGGACAAATTTATAATTCTGGGCAACTTTAATGTAAAAGTAGGTACAGATTTTCAGACATGGTAGGGAGTGCTTGAAAAGGAATGGAGTCAGAAACAACAACAGCAATGGCCACTCATTACTGAAGATTTGTGCATCTTGTGACCTTCTCATTTTCAACAATCTTCCATTTACCTAAACTCAATAAAACTTCACGGATGTACCTTCACAGCATTTAGTAGGCAGACAGGATGTGAGAGTGAAGAAGGCAATATGTGGTGCAGAGTGCTGGACTGATCATAGACTTATTCTCTCTAATAAACATTTATATTCAAGAAAAGTGGTGGCCCCAAATCAAGACAACTATCAGAAAACTTGTCACCAGATTAAGATGCTTCTCTAGACATAAACAGTTTCTTACTAAGTTTGGAAGGAAAGCTGAGCCAATATATAGTTGGCAACAGTAAAGCAGAAAAGTAAAGTAGAGATTTAGTGTACAGCACTGCATTGGCTAATCTGGATCAGAATATTCACAAATCTCAAGACTGATTTGATGAAAATAGTGGGGAAATCCAGAAGCTGCCAAATGAAAAAACAAGAACTCCACAGGGTCTAGCCGCAGGATAACTTCTCCTTCCTTAAGAAGGCAACTGTATCAAAAGTAAAATATCAGCGAGGTTTAAAGATATGCAGGATTCTTGGCTCAGTGAGAAAGCAGATGAAATTCAGATTTATGTTAATAGTAAGAATCCAAAACACTTTTACGATGCCCTGAAGGCTATTTATGGGCCAAAAATATGGTGTATCTCAATTACTTAGAAGTGATGGAGCTACATTGATTAAAGATAAAGATATGATCCTGGAGAAACAAGGCAAATAACTTCTGCATGTTCTCAGTAGACCATCATCAATCAATGTTGAAGTTGCTGACTTATCTCAGGTTGAAGTCAATCCTTCTCCAGCCAAATTTGCAACTGAAGAAAATATTTTTATCGCCATTAGGCTCCTCTCAAGTGGCAAAGTGCCTGATGCTGATTTTATTCCAGGTGAGATTTATTAGACTGTCTGCTGCTCATACAAAAGCTGACTGAAAATTTCCAGGTTACACAACAAGAGGAGGTTGTCTCCCAGGAGTTCAAGAATGCCTTCATTGTTTATCTCTATAAAGGTAAAAAAAAAAAAAAAGATTGTTTTAGGACAATCATGGTGTGTGTATGTAGGGGAGGTATCTCTTTCTTAGTCACTTATGGAAAGATTCTTGCCAGAGTCCTCCTTCCTAGGCTGATCCTTTATCTGGAAAATAGTCATCTATCTGAGAATCAATGTGGCTTCAGAAAGGGCTGAGAAACAGCTGATACGGTGTTTGCTTCCCAGCAACTCCAGAAGAAATTTTGCCATAATTTTCCACAATCTCCCGTGACTGATAGTAAGAAAAGAAGCAGAACAGAATTCTGTACACAATGTTCATCAATTTAACCAAGACCTTTTCTTACTATCAGTCATGGGAGGGTGTGGAAAATTATGGCAAAATTTGGGTGCCCAGAGAAGTTCAGAATTATATATCGATATCATACTTGCCTGGTTCAGCTAGTGGATGGTGATTTTGCACTTTCCCAATCAGTGGAATGAAGCAAGGCTGGGTGCTGCTTCCATGCTTTTTTTTTTTTTTAGCATGATGTTTTCAGCAAGGTTGGAAGACACCTTTGATGAAGACAAAAATGGCATCAAGGTCAACTGCCACATTGTGGCCTTGAAAAGGTTACAAGGCAAGACTAAAGTGGTAGGAGAATTGATAAATGAATTTTTTGTTTGCAGATAATTATGGACTCAATCTAGTCTCTGGAGTTGAAATGCAACTAAGTATGGATTGATTCTCTGCTATTTGTACTGATTTTGGCCTAATAACACACACACATAACCCAACAAAAATAGGGGTTCATCATCAGCCAGCATCACACCATCCATCTGTGGAACCACTGGAGAAGTTTTGAATGCTATGGATGAGTTCACTTACCTTTGCAATATACTTTCCAGGGATGTACACAGAGATATTGAAGTTGACACAGCTTGAGGTTAGAGCTAAATTGGGGTTTGGGAGACTCCAAAGGAAAGTATAAGATAGAAGAAGTATTAGACTGCCTATCAATCTGAAGGGCTATTATGTTGACTCCATTGTTGTGTATCTTAGGAAGATTCTGAAGATCACTTGGCAAGATAAGGTCCCATAAATCAAGGTTCTTTCTTGAGCTCAACTACCAACCATTCAAACTCTACTGCAGAGAGTGCAATTCTGATGTGCTGGCCATGTTCTTCTGATGTCAAACGTATGTTTTTTTAAAAGACTATTTCATAGAGAAGTCACACAGAGCAAGTGCTTACATGGCGCTCAGAAGTGATACATTTTCAAGGTCCTTCTGAAAAAATTTGGACTTGATTGTGGGATAGGACCATTCATTTGAATGAGCACAGTTGAATGGTAGTATCGTTGGGGTTGGAAAGGGGGACCCCAAAAGTCCCAGAAAGGTGTTCTGAGATGTTTCAAAAGAATCTGAGGGCTTGAACCCATCTCCTAGTCAAAGGGCAAAGATTTATTGAAAGCCATGTGACGCCGTTACTGAGTGGACTGAATTCTAAAAGAATCCAGTAAAGAAACAGAACCAAGGAGATACACTTATACAGCTTTCAATCATAGATATGTTAATTCTATGGCTCAAGGGCCAGGGAGTCTATCACTGGCTTGTTAATTCTCCAGCTCAGAGTAGGGCTAGGGAGTAATTTCCGGATTAATTAAGGGTGGTTTCCAAAATTTGATTATCGCTGACCAGATCATCAGTCAGCAATGAACTGAGAAGTAGTCTTATTCACTATTGTCTCAGGAGTTTGATCTGTGGGAGTTTCCTGAGGCCAGAAGCTATGTGACTAAGGATTGGTCAGAATCAAATAGATTGGGAGTTTCCCGAGGCAGATTCCAAAGCCAGAAGACCCAGTACCACTGACTCATTAGAACAGAAACCTCCAGTCAGGGGACCCCCAAATCATATTATATCAGTATCCCCAAAAGAAACACAAGATGGGCAGATTTAGGGAATCCACTCCTAATGTTCACATAGACTATTTGTGCTTGACCTGTGGTAGAGCACTCCAAGTTCATAATGATCTGATCAACCACAGAAGGACCTGAAACTTGACTCTAACATTGACTCTAACTCTTTGAGAATGAAGGACCCCAACCATCCTACTAACATGTGCAGCTGGTAGTGTAGCAGTTTAGAAGGTGATGGATTCAGAAACACGAGTTCAAATCCAGCCTCAGATACTTCCTACCTGTTTAAGTCACTTAAATTTCTATTTGCTCCAATTTCCTTATCTGTAAAATGGGGAAAATAATAGAACCTTCCACTCAATATTGTTGTAAGGATCAAAAGAGATAAAAATTGTTAAGCACTTAGTATAATGCTTGGTACATCATAGATACTTAATAAAT
Organism: Myrmecobius fasciatus; assembly: GCA_023553655.1. NCBI lineage: Eukaryota > Metazoa > Chordata > Mammalia > Dasyuromorphia > Myrmecobiidae > Myrmecobius > Myrmecobius fasciatus. The sequence goes on along the minus strand of JAJPUD010005951.1, from coordinate 75,621 downwards.
GCTTGTTTCCTTCTTATTTACTTCCTGCTTATATTTCAGAGAAGGATGTGGAAAAGGTGAGTGATAAGTGAAATAAATAGGGGGGAAGGGAGTGAAGGAAGGACTCAACTATGCTTTTTGGGGGGAGTTGAAGGAAATCACCTTTGTCATGCTCCTAAGGGGCATTTATTGCCTTTACTTCTCCCTCTTCCAATCCATATTTTCCTTCATGACTTGGCTCCTAAACTGCTTTTTATATGACATTTCTTGGTCCCTCTTTTCCCACTTCTAGTGCCCTCCTACCTTTGAAATTGCCTTGTGTTCATGGCTGTATTCTGTCTATATTTCCATATGTACATGTCTTTCTCATTAGACTGTAAGCTCCTTGAGGGCAGGGATTCTTTTATCCTTTTTCTTTTTATGCCCATTGCCTGTACTTGATATTAATGTACTTGATGAACAGTCATTGATGGGCTGAATGATTCACTCTAAACTCTCCTCTTCTGACCTTTCCAGACTTTATTGTTTCCCTCCTTAGGAATTCATAATTCTTACTCAGCCCAGGGCAGAGAGCTGTGGGGGTGGAATAATAAAAATGTTGGGAAGGTAGGAGGGAGGAAGGAGAGAAATAAGGGAGGCCCTGGAGGGAATGGAGCCTAGGATTAGGCACTTTGTCTCATTGAGATGAGATGGCCTGCTCACTTAGGACAAGTGGGCAGGGAAGATAGGCAAAGAGACAGACAGCCACCCTGGGGACCAAGAGAGGAATGGGACACATGGATGCTTTAGCCCAAAGGGCTGAAACTCACTGCTGTTGAGAAGACATAATAAAGCTCTCTAGGAGGACAGAAGCTTCCTCAATCAATCACCATGAGTTACTGACTTATTCTGAGGTCATCAGGTTTTAACTTTTGAGTCACTGACTCCAGGGAGAAATCTTGGGACAGAGAAGTCTGGGCAGCTCTGGGTGGTTTCCATATTGTTGTTTTTATTTTAAAACAGCCTCATTCACCTCCTCCTCATTCTTTGCAATGATGTGGAGACTATGGGTGGGAAGTATTGCATATAATGTTGTACTTTTTCATTATATTGGTCAGTTTTAGCAAACTTTTCTCCTTTCTTTTTATTCTTTGTTATAAAGGATAGGTTTATTGGTGGAGAAGGGAGAGAAACACAATGGGAAATGTAAATAATGTGAAAAGAAAAAGAATACAATAACCTTGCTTTTATGTGTATCCCTTGTACTTAGCACATAGTGCACAATCATTGTTTCTATCTATTCATCCATCCATTCATCTCTCTCTCACTATCCATCTATCTATCACTATCTATCTATCCATCCATCTGTCTGTGTGTCCTTCTGTCTGTCTGTCTATCTATCTATTCATCTCTCTTTCTCTCTTTGTCTCTGTCTCTTTCTTTCTCTCTCCCTCCTTTCTTCCCTCTGTATCTATCATCTACTTCAATCTCATTAAAAAAAAGTCTCTCAGAAGCCCTTAAAGACCATGGAATCCAACTCCCTCATTTTATGGAAGTAGAAACTGAGACCCAGAGAAGGAGCATGACCTGGTGAGTCTGAGACAAAGCTGGGACAAGTTCCTCATTCTACATTACTGTCTTTTCCACTACACCATGTACTTATTGTTGTGATTGGATGATCCTCCTGCAAAAGTCTTTTATTTTGTTTTAATAACCCTATTGTTATTTCCTTTTCCTTTTTGTTTTTTTATCTCTTTGGGATACAGACTTAATAGTGGTGTTGCTTGGTCCAAGGATATGAAAGGTTTCATAGCCCTGTGGGCATAGTTCCAAATTGCCAAGAGTTGAGGCTCCTTTGCTAGAATTTACTGCTGAAAGCTTTCAGGACTTAACTCAAACATTTATTAATCTGTGTGGTCTTGGACAAATCACTTTACTAGTGTTCCCTTTTCTCTTACCTTCCTTGAAGTTTCAGTGTTTTATTAGTTTCTAACAAAGAGTTGACAGGATTTTTGACTAGAAGGGACCCAGAGAGAATGTAGTCCAAAGCTTCTCATTTTAGAAGGGAAGAAATTGAGGCATAAATTAATCAGTGGAAGGGATTTGCTCCAAGTCCCACAGCTGATACGTTTCAGAATATAACCCTGGGTCATATGAAAGAGGGGCTACGTGTCAGGAATGAATAAATGAATGAAAAAGAATTCATATTATAAACACTTACTCTCCCAAGCTCCAGAGGATTGCTAGAAAACTTTGGGGTTGGGACTTAGTGGATGAAGGATGATATCTTCACTCATTGCTAACCAGTTTGTGCACCCTTCACTACATTTTGTCTCTCTGAGACTCAGTTTTTTTTTTTTTTTTTTTTTGCTTTTTTGCTGAGGCAGTTGGGGTTAAGTGACTTGCCTATGGCCACACAGCTAAGGAATATTAATGAGACTCAGTTTTATTCTGTGTACAATGGAGGCAGTAGAGTAGACAATATCCGAGTATGTTCGAATTTTAGGATCAGATGATTCCAAGCTTTTTTCTTCAGCCAATTAACAAAAAGAGATTTACTTGGTGAGAATATTCAACAAAGATAGCCTCAAGTTGATTCAGCTGTCCTTAGGATGGTCTCAATACCATTTAAAGGACAAAAAGTTCTCTAACTTGCAAGGGGGACAGCATTAATACATTGTTCTTACCACACCTCCTAGCTGGCTTTCCTTCTAACTTCTAATCCATGGTAGGACTGTCCATCCTTGGATCTCTGAAACATGCTCTTTCAAAATCTAGAAGAGCTCTTAGATCATACCCAACTTTCTTCCTTAACTCATATTTGAGGGATGTTTGTCACTTTCCCTCAAGATTTCCATCATTTCTCCTCAAGAACCAGTTTTTTCTTGTGGCTGAGACCATATGGGATAGAAGAGAATAAAATTTATCATCCGTTGGTTGGTTGGTTCCTTCATATTTTGAAGAATAAAACTGGCATTAAGGCAGATCAAGGAATTATTAACTGGTTTGGCTCAGCAGGAACAGATGTCTTACTCTTGCTCAAGGTTTTTTGAGACTGAAACTTACATTTCAGTACAAAAATTTAAATGCATCCTCAGCAACTTCTTTATGGGTTTCTCTTTTTATAACTTGCCTTCAAGTTATAAATCTATGTACCACTTGCCCCTAAAAGTCCAGGACAAAGGCTTTAAGGACCGAAATGCTCAGCAAGATTCAGATCAGTTTCATTAATGTTCTTTCCCTCTCTCATCCTTTCTACCTCCTTCTGATCCAGAGGTTTGTTTGGTAAGGTTTCTGAGTTGGAAGCTGTTCTCACCACTGTGGAACCTTTAAGGGGACAGGGAGAGGAGTGCTGTCTTATAGGGAGATAGCTTCCCTGCCTGCTGCTAGAACTGAATGGGACAAAACTTCCAGGTTCCTATGTTTTACATCTATCCATCTATCCATCTATCCATCCATCTATCCATCCATCCATCCATCTATCTATCTATCTATCTATCTATCTATCTATCTATCTATCCATC
>JAJPUD010005951.1:30991-67248 GCA_023553655.1 Myrmecobius fasciatus | reverse complement strand
GCCCCTCTGGGTCGTCTTCACCTGCCCCTCTGGGTCGTCTTCACCTGACAGTGCTGTCTGTGTTTCCTAGGATACTCAAGCCCTCATTTATTCTGGAGCTCTAAACCATGATCAAATCAGCTCTGCTGCTGTTCCTGGCCGGCTTCAAGGCTCCATTCTCTATGGCTCCGCTCCCCCATCCGTATGACTTAGCTGGACAAAGTGCCCTTTCCTGGGTGTACTTATGCATAGGGCTATCATGGTCAGGATGTATGTAAGTCCTTAAGGCTTGCACCATCTTTGCTTTAATCTGGGAGCCAAGGACCCTGCGTGGAATGACATGGTCTCCACAGGGCCTGACCCCCATGTGTGCAAGGCACCATGAAGAAACCCCCACAGAACTAAACATTCGAGGATACATTTGGTTAATGATTATCTGCTTAATTTCTGTCCTAGGAGTTCTTAGCATAGCTGTATGTTTTTCCCCACCCATCACAATGAGGTTGAGCACGTAGCCCTTCACCCCCAAAAGCCCCTTTGTACTTTCTGCCCAAACATGAAAGGTTTCTCTACTAGTGAAGCATTAAACAAACTTAGAGACTGAGAAACTTGGGAAATTGATATTTTCTCAGTTTTCTTCCTACCTGGTTTAGCTATCAGCACCATATCCGTATCATACAAGGAATTTGGTAGTATACTTTCTTTCCCTATTTTTTCAAATAGTTTATATAGTATTGGGATTAATTGTTCTTTGAATGTTTGGTAGAATTCACATGTAAATCCATCTGGCCCTGGAGATTTTTTCTTAGGGAGTTGGTTAATAGCTTGTTCTATTTCTTTTTCTAATATGGGGCTATTTAAATAATTTATTTCCTCTTCTGTTAACCTGGGCAATCTATATTTTCGTAGATATTCCTCCGTTTCATTTAGATTATCAAACTTACTGGCATAAAGTTGGGCAAAGTAACTCCTAATTATTGCTCTAATTTCCTCTTCATTGGAGGGAAGTTCTCCCTTTTCATTTTTGAGACTAACAATTTGATTTTCCTCTTTCCTTTTTCTAATCAAATTAACTAAGGGCTTATCTATTTTGTTGGTTTTTTTGTAAAACCAACTCTTAGTTTTATTTATTAATTCAATAGTTTTCTTATTTTCAATTTTATTAATCTCCCCTTTTATTTTCAGAATTTCCAATTTGGTATTTAATTGAGGGTTTTTAATTTGCTCTTTTCCTAGTTTTTTTTTTTTAATAATAAGCCCAATTCATTGATCTTCTCTTTCTCTGTTTTATGCAAGTAAGCATCTAGAGATATAAAGTTACCCCTTATAACCGCTTTGGCTGTATCCCACAAATTTTGGTATGTTGTCTCATTATTGTCATTCTCCTGGATGAAATTATCGATTGTGTCTATAATTTGCTCTTTCACCCATTCATTCTTCAGGATTAGATTATTTAATTTCCAATTAACTTGTGGTCTGTTTTCTCCTGGCCTTATATTACATGTGAGTGTTATTGCATCATGATCTGAGAAGAATGCATTTACTATTTCTGCTTTTCTGCATTTGATTTTGAGGTTTTTATGCCCTAACACATGATCAGTTTTCGTATAAGTTCCATGAACCCCTGAGAAAAAAGTATACTCTCTTCTATCGCCATCCAGGAAATTGATATTTTCCCCAAAAACTTTAAAAGAAATCTCCAGTTATTCCCTCTTGTTTGAAACAATTCCAGACCCAATCAACCTGACCCTTCTCTCCCCTATACAGAGCTTACATAAATAATGATATGATGAAAGAACAGTAAACATCAGTGATAGATGGACACATTGGTAGCAAGTCAGTCAAGGGAAAAGAGTAAGAGAAGTAGGCCACTGCATGGTTTACTGACCCCTGCACAAAAACAAGCTATTGTACGTGTGATTAATAAATGGGCGGAAGAAAATAAAGTCCTTGAGAAAATTAAATGTCTCTATTGTAAAAAATCTTATGACGATGTTAAAAATTAAAAAGCATTGTATAAGTCTTGGAATAAATAAATGATATTTTTAGAGAAGCTCATGCCCTGCCAGACATGACGTGATGACTACAAGGTACATTTACCTTTAGTTAAAGTTTCACTATTATTATATTGTCTGAATTTACTCTGTACATTCTTTTTTTCTAAGAAGCATTGCACCTGGGGTTTTGAGAATTTCTGGGCCCCAAGAAAATTGTGTAATCCTAGCCAAATAATTGTCCTATCTCTAATGAACCCTAACTTTGTGAGACTATAAAAATCACAAGCTTTCTTGAATAAATTGCACAAGCTTTTGCCAATAAATCGAACTTGATGACCACGCCATAGAGTCTCTTGTTCCACTTCGCCGACTCCAACCCTCCATTCAAGACTACAGTTCTCTGCGGAGGCTGGGCCTCCACAGCTTTTAGCACAGAGCTGGGCATGTGACCAGAGCTTAATAAATGCTCATTCATCCATTCTTCCTATTTCCTCATCTGGTCTAAGAGCTCCTTGAAGGTCAGGGGCTGCCTGCTGCCCTAAGGAAGCGCCACAGGAAGAGAAAATCTAAGGGATGTGCAGATCCAGGCCGTCCTCAGTGCTAAAGACCTTGGAGATCCAGACCTGGGCAGGTGAATTCAAGCAGAGACGGCCTTCCAGGTGGAAGGACAGCCTGAGAAAATGAACCAAGATGGCGCCCCTGGGGACTTCTATCAGGGATGGGGAGGGTTATGGAGTTTGTCCAAGGTCACTCAGCTAGTCGCCCATTGGAAAAGACAAAAGTGGAAGTGTAAAGGGGTCTGGAAAGAGTTAAATCTGGAAAGGTGGAAGCTAAGGAGTTTGGGGCATTGGGGAGAACATTGGCTCTGAGTCCTGCCTCTCATGCTGCCCTCTGTCTGGGCTAGTATTAGTATCAATTATTAGTATTAATAAATGTTTGTTCATCCATTCATCTCATTTCCCCATCTGGTCTAAAAGCTCCTTGAAGGTCAGGGGCTGCCTTCTTTAGCAGGAAGGGACTGGTCTTCCTGGTCTCTGAGGACCATAACCCCCAGGCACTTAACTTCCATGGACCTCAGTTTGAGGGGGTCAGTCATGATCCTCTGACTTAACTCAATGGTCCCTGAGAACCATGGAAGGTTAGTGCCCATGTCTTTGCCCACAATCATAACCTGTTTTTGGTTTGTTGTGATGTATCATAATGGAGGGGTTAGACTGGGAGGTCTTTAAGAAATCCTCCCCAAGAGCTCCTTGCTCTGGTGTCCCCAAGGTATATAATTTGGGCAGGAGATTCCACTCTGTTTTTTGGGGGAATGGCTTATGGCTATTTCTGGGGAGCTGGAACCCACTTCTGCTGGGTTTCCTTCTCTGGGCCAGGAAGGACTCATTTTGTGCAACAGATGGTAGAGGAAAGCCAACCAGGCCATATGTGGTGGTCAAGAACCGCAAAGTGAACAAAATGCATTTTTAGAGTGCACCATCTGGGCTGTCTTTAAAAGAATAAAACAAAACAAAATCATTTTAAAAAGGACTTTGAACATTCCCTGTCCCTTCCCACTTTCCTTGGTCTGCTTTGAAATCTCCATGGAGTTTGGACATGTATTCCTGCCCTGCCAACTCACTCAGAGATGATAGCTTGATGTAGTCTGTTTAATGGGCACAGAGTAGGGCACTGGTTGCCCAGTTGGAGAACTCAAAATCGGAAAGTTACAACTTTGCTTGATTCATCGGGATCTAGGGTCCAGGGAGAAAGCCACCCAAAGAAGTTTTTCATCTGCACAAGGCAAGTTCCTGGCTACTGGAGACTTTTTATTAAAAAATGGATAAATGAATGAATGAAAAAAAAAACATTTATTAAATGCCTACTGTATGCCTAGCATTGCGCCTACTATTGACAATACAAATATAAAAGCGAGATAGTCTCTGCCCCCAAAGAGCTTACATTCTAATAAAGACAGACGAGATATACTGGGGACCTATGGCCAAGAAACGGAGGGAGTGTGGGTGTAGTTGCAGGGAAGATGCCAAGTTCCATGGGAAGTATTGATTTCCTGTTGGATAGCGGCATGGGATGGCGATAATTGGGATCTTTCCTTCCCTAGTTGTTCCTGTCCTTTCAATATCTCCCTTCCCTCAGGTGACTTACATTGGTCCTGTTCCGCTCAGAGAGCCATAGATGCCATATGGTTGAGTGCTCTCATACCACCCAAGACCCTTGGGTTTAGAACTAAGGTCTCAGGGGATGGGAGGCAAAAAAAGAACTGACTGTGGAGGTATGAAGAGTACTGTGTTGGGAGGTGGGGGACCTACCTCTGCTACTTTCTGCTTGAATGACTTCTCTCAGGCCCCCACATTCTCTCTACAAAAGGGGAGAGTTGGACTGGATGGCCCTAAAGGCGGATTTCAACTCTAACTCTGTGTGGCTATCAGTGCCTATGGCATTCAAGGCCTTTGTAAGCACTCTCTCCCAATGTCCCTACCCTGTCTTGGGAGAGTATTAGTTACTAGTTTTAGAAAGGGATGAACTAGACTAAATCCCTGCCTTGCAGTTGAGCCCTAACTGATCTTGGGCTTCCCCTTTCTGGACTTCAGTTTCTCCAAATGTAAAGATCACTTGCAGAATAAAGAGCTGGGATGAGGTTTGAATCCAGGCCCTCTGTCTCTAAATCAGATAGTTTTCTCATTGTATTTCTGCATCTCGGCTTTGACATTTACAGTGAGATCTTGGCTAAGACTCAATTACTCTGGCCTCTTACCTGTAAAATGGGGCTATTTGATTAGCCTCAGTAATCAGACTTATATTTCCTGCTTCACAAGAAGTTTTTTTCCCCCGAGGCAATTGGGGTTCAGTGACTTGCCCAGGGTCACACACTCACAAGGAAGTTTTGAATATTAAGCAAGATCATTCCTTTAGAGTATTCTATAAACACAAGGGTTTTTTTTTTTTTTTTTGCTTATTTGTTTGTTTTTTTTTATTATTGGAAGTTAACATTTTGAAGTCTTTTTGCAATCTCCAAACAATTAGTCAGTTGAGTCTCTGCCCCAGGGAACTGAACTTTGGAGGTTGCTGTCAGGCTGGGCCTCCTTCTCTAGGCAGAGGCCATGAGCCTAATGTGAGCTTAGCACCTAATTGGCAAGAGTAATTTGCTAAAATAGGCTTCGGGCAAATGGTAGCTCTCCATCCCCTGATCCGGCCCTGTGAGGCCGAGGGGATGCCCTTCTCTGGCCGGCTGCCACCCCCACTAATGGCCTCTCCTATAGCAGCCTCAGGGAGCCCCAGGTTCTCTGTGCTTCCTTCACAAGAACGTCTGGGGTAATTTCTCTCCTTATAGGATTTTTCGTCCCAAAGGGAAGGAAAGGGAATAAGCATTTATGTAGTGCCTACTACATACTGTAATGCAGGGCTCCCAGATCTCATATCTTGTGGGGGGCCTCCAAATGTAATGCTCGGGGAAACTGAGGCAGTACTGGAGATTAGAGATATTTAATAGTTTATTGATAGTAGTGGAGAGTTTGGACTGGCAGCCATATTAGCCAGTGTCTGGATAGAACTCTTGCCTCCAAAACCATGGAGCCAGGGGCTTTGGGGACTTTTATAGGGCTTCAGTGCTCAGGGAAACAAAGGCAGAAGGAGGGCTAGAGCACTGGGGGATAGAGGTTCCAGGAAAGGACCACAAATGCAGTTCTGACAGGTTGGGGTGTGGAGGAAGGAACATAAATTCTGATAAGGATATGGGGGATGCTGAGTCTGAGACCAGAAGGATGTGCCCAAACATTGGAGATAAGCCAGTGGCCAGAGCTCCCAGCCCTAATTATCTCAGTCCTAATGGCCCGGAAGGGGGTTGGCCACTGAGGCAGACCGAGGCAGAACAATTCAGGGAAACTGAGACATCTCATTTCATCCTCGCATTTGTGTGTGTGTGTGTGTGTGTGTGTGTGTGTTCGCTGGAATATAAGCTCATTGAGGGCAAGACTGCCTTTTGCTTCTTAATGTGCATGTGTATTCATCCTGTCACATTTGACAGATGGGGAAACTGAGGCAGGCAGGATTAAATGGCTTACCTAGGATCCCACGGTTAGTAAGTAGGTGAGTCCTAACTCCAGGCCGGGTGCTCCATCCAGAAGGGACCTTAGAAGCCGTCTGGTCCGATCCCTTCATTAACAGAAGCCCAGAAAGAGAAGTGACTGAGTCGCTCCGGGGAGTCCGTGAGTGGGAAGCAGTTCCCTGTCCCTCCACTGGCCATTTTGTCAGGCTCGCCCTGGGCACCCAAACCGGGAGGTTCGGCTCTGGCTCCCTGGCTTTGGGGGAGCCTGTATTAGAGGGGATAGACTAAGAGTCTCCCCTCTCTCCTCAGTTTCTTAAGCTAGCGTGGCTCTTGGAGTCTCTGGCCTTTTCTCAGCCTCCCATTAACTCTTCCTTGAGGGATGGCATTGAGAGGAAGGCCCAGGAGGCCCGACTAGGGAGGACGGTCCCCTCATTTGTGGCAGGGCTCAGCTGCCTTGTCCCCAGACAGAGACAGAGATCTGTACGCTCAGGGGCATTGGCCTCCCTGGCCAGCCTGACCCTTGGCCACTTACTCAGCCAGCGCCCGCTCCTCCCAGAGCCCCTTTTACGCACTCCAAAGTGTCTCGGAATCCCCAGGGCTCGGCTGAGTTCCGGCCCCTCCGGGACAGCTGAGATTTGTTAAAAATAAAATCTCTCTGCTCTTCTCTCCTCGGGCCTTTGGGCGACAGCGAAAAGGAAAAGAAGGGAAGGCTGTGTCCTAAAAGGAGCCCATCTGAACGGCCATATGGAGCCGGCCTGCCCTCCCAAACAAAGACTCCGGGGAATCAGCCGGGGCTGTTATTCTCAGACGGGCCTTGGCCTGGAAGCCCCAAACAAGGACGTCTCTCTTCTCCGGCTCCAGAGTCACCCCTGCAGTTCCACCAGTGAAGGGGCTCCAAGGGACAATGAGAACCTTAGATTCAGAGCCTGGGGGATGGGCAGGGAGGGCTGGGGAGGAGGGGGCAAGATTTGGGGGCAGGGCTCCTGGCTTCTCACCCTGGCCTTTCCTCTTGTACATGGGGGGGGGGGGGGTCTTAGACAAGGAGCTTTGGATCTGAATCTGGGCCTCTGTAAAAAAAAATATATATATACACACATATACTCACAGAGACATATATATATATATACATACACATATATGTATATATACACCCAAATTTTTATATATAATTGATATATGTATATATACACATTATAGATATATAATATAATATACACACATATATATGTATGCATGTATGTATATGTACATATATATACATACATATATATTATATATATACATAAAATGTGTGTGTGTGTGTGTGTGTGTGTGTGTGTGTGTGTGTGTTTATTGGCTTGTAAGCTCCCTGAGGGCAAGGGCTTCCTTTTGCTTCCTTTTATGTCCCCAGGACTTAGCAAGTGCTTGTCACATAGTAAATGCTTAATAAATGTCATTGATTTACTTGCATCAGAAAGAATGTCCAAGGTCCCTTTTGTTGTTGTTCAGTTGTTTTTTGGTGTCTGCCTTTTTGTGACTCCATTGGGGTTTTCTTGGGAAAAATGTTGGAGAGGTTTGCCATTTCCTTCTCCGGCTCTTTTTACAGATGAGGAAACTGAGGCAACAGAGCAAAATGTCTTGCCTAGTATCTAGTGTCTGAGACAGCATTTGAACTCTGGTCTTCCTGATTTCAGGCCCCACACTCTATCTATTGCACACCATTCAACTGCTCCCAAAGGACTATCTTACCCAGCCATACCTCTCTCCTCTTTTTTTTTTTTTTGAGGTCCTCAAAATTTTATTTATTTATTTGTTTATTTATCTATTTATTATTATTTTTCCCTTCCTTCCCCCAACCCCTCTCTCTCCTCTTTTTAAACTGATTTGTGAGCAAAGGTCGCCTAATACTTCAGAGCAAGGCCCTTTAGAAACCTAGCTTGATGATCTAGTTTGGGGCGAGCCTCTCTTTTTAGAGATGAGAAATAGAAATCATTGAGTTTGGGGCAGCTAGGTGGTGCAGTGGATAGCGTACCAGCCCTGAAGTCAGGAGGACCTGAGTTCAAATCTAGCCTCAGACACTTCACACTTCCTAGCTGTGTGACCCTGAGCAAGTCACTTAACCCCAATTGCCTCAGAGAAAAAGAAAAAAAAAAGTCATCGTATTTAATTTTTTTTTTTTATATACAAGATGCTACTGAGATTCTGAAAAGGAAAATGACTTAGACCAAGTTATACATGTCGCGAAGCTGGGACTGGAACTCTGACTCTGAATCCTTTGCTCTTTCTGCTGTTCTGCCCTCTGCTACCTTCTCTTTCCAATTGAACTTTTAGTAGCTGCTGGACCCATTAGTGGGCACCTACCTGACTCATCATCTCCTGCTGCTTCCCTGACCTCCCGAAACCCTTTGTGTGGCTCACAACAAAATGCCGTCAGGGCCCAGAGATGGGAGTGCCAGATCCTCTTACTTGTCTCCTTTGGAACCAACAAACAACAGAACTACACCTGACTTGGAAAACAGATCCAGGAGAGACTCCCTGAAAGCCACAATGAAAAAAAGAGCCTAGATGCCATCTTCCAGGAAATCGTGAAAGAAACAACAGAACTAAATCCCAACCCATTGCCTTAATATTGGAAAAGGTGGGCGAGGTGGCTGGGGGGTGTGAACTTTTTATTTAACTTATGTGGCGCATACATCACGGGGAAGGCCGGGCTAGATGAATCAAAAGTTGGAATTAAGGTTGCTGGGAGAAATATCAACAATCGTACAGAGGTAAAACGCCACGCTCATGGCAGAAAGTTTACAAGAAGAATTAAAAAGCCTCTTGGTGAGGGTGAAAGGTGGCTTGAAGCTTAACATCAACTGGAGCTAAGATCCCAGCAACTGATCCCACCACTTCTTGTCAGGTGGAAAGAGACAAAATGGAAGCGTCGTCAGATTTGGTATTTGGGGTTGAAAAATCACTGTCGGGGGCAAGTGCAGCTTGCTCCTTGGAAGGGAAGCTGTGGCAAAGCTGGGCAGCAGACTAAAGGGCAGCGCCATCCCCTTGCTGACGAAGGTCTGCATAATCAAAGCTATGGTTTTTCCAGCAGCAACGGACGGCCAGGAGAACTGGCCTGCAAGGAAAGCTGAGGGCAGCGGAATCGGTCCTTTGGGACCGCGGCGCTGGAGATGTTTGGTGGTCCCTTGGACAGTGAGGAGGTGAAATCGGTCAGTGCTGCAATGGAAGTTAAAATACTGAAATTTATATGCTTTGGACACAGAATGAGAAGACAGGACTTTAAGAAAAGATCCTGATGTTGGAAAGATTGAAGGTAAAAGGAAAAGGGGAAGAGATGGACAGAAAGTGTCATGGAAATGATGAGCGTGACTTTGGGAAACAGTGGGGCATAGAAGGGCTTGTGTGGTGTGGTCAGACATGGAAGACTAAACACACACACACACAAAACACACAAAACACACGTTACTACTGTGACAGAAACACTGGTGAGATTTATACTTCTTATTAACCAAAGCCTGTAATCAATACTCTCTAAAAACAATTACCACCTAATATTTTAGGGGATCTGCTAGGGCTGGACCGCTTTCCTTCCAACATCCAGCCCTCTGAGTGGTCTCTTGGTGAGCCTCCAAAAGCTTTGTCAACCAATCAGCATCGACTTCCTTCTTCCCTCTCTAGTTCTTGGCTCCAGGAGCCAGCTCTACTTAGGGCTGATGGATGAACCATATCCCCGGTGGGTTTTTCTACTTTAAAGCGTCTACCACATAATTACCGATGATGTTGTCTGTCCTATTTTCTCATTGGTGCTCTGTCTTTCTGGAGGCTCTCCATGTGTTCGTCAGTTGTTTTCAAGAACACAGCCACAGGTTATTTACTACATGATGCTGCCTAGGAGTGTATCTGAACTGGAGAAAAAGGATTCAGGATTACTGAGCCCCCAAACGATGTCCGTCATGCTGAGTTCTCAACCTTCCTTATTAAGGCTTTGAAATTTAGTCTCATTATAGTTACCTTCCCTGAGACTCAGATTCAGAATCTTATAAGGATCGAGCAAATTTCAGAGCGTGCATTAGAAACAAGAACATCCCTTTGACTCTCAAAACTCCTGTCCCTGGACATCAAGTGGTGTTCCATATCTTCTGTCTTTCCCTATATATATACACATATACATACACACATGTATATATACATATACATGTACATGCACACACATGTATAACAACACCCAACACACATCCATGTATATATACACATGTGCTCAAATAAACACACACATAATACGTATATATACATATGCATGGGTGCAAAAATATATATTCGCTATATATGCACAATATACATATATACCATATGTGTATAAATAAAAATATACACCCACATATACACACAAATATATAAATAAAATATATGTATGCTTATGTGTATATAAATACATATGCATATGGATGTATATATATACATTTGTCTGTCTATGTACAAATACATGTGTTGTTGAGTCGTTTTTAGTATGCATGACTCTTTCTGACCCCACTGGGGGCGTCTTCTTGGTGAAGATACTGCAGCTGTTTGCCATTTCCTTCTCCAGCTCATTTTACAAATAGGGAAACTGAGGCAGATAGGATAAAGTGCCCAGGGTCACACAGCTAGTAAGTGTCTGAGGCTAGATTTGAACTCAGAACGGTGAATCTTCATGGAGTGTTCTGCGCCACCAGGGGAGTGTGGGTGCATGTGGACGTATATATGTATATCCGTCCGTCCATATGTTTATGTAACATAAGTATATATGATGCACATATTCTATGTCCTTGTATACCTGTGTATGTATACAGACGCTTTGGGCACATGGGAGGTGGTGAGTTAGTGCCTTTCCATCCATTCCTAAGGACTCCAGGCTCCTCGAGGGGAGCAGGACAGGACCGGGCAGAGATAACCAGGTTGGAAGTGGCTGTGGGACCTCAGATGCGAGCCTTCCGGTCTCCGGCCCTCAGACTCCTGTAGAGGACACCAGAACACGGGCTGGATCTCTAAGACCTTCCAGATCTGGCCTCGGAGAGTGGGAGGGCAGGGGAGGGAAGTTCAGGGCATGTCTGACTTAGCTCCTCTGCAGTTGGGCAGAGACTCTCAGAGCCCATTGTCCTTGGGCTCCTTCTCTCCCACTGGCCTCCTGGGCTTTCTCAGCCTCAGGTTTCCCATCCCCAGGGGAATCTGCCTGGGACAGCTGGGCTAGAGAGGAGGGCCCTGAGGGACTCAGGAGGGGAGGGGGAGAGCCAGATGTTTGTGGAGGCTCCTTCCAGCGCCCTTTCCCCTCAATTTTTCTCTCTTCTGAGAGGAATTGGAATAACCCTAGAGTCACGTATCACATGTCTGAAGGCTCCAGAATTTAGCAGCGTATCACTTGGTGACGGCCATTCTGCTGTAGCCCTTATTTTTATTTTTTATTTTGCTGAGGCACTTGGGGCTAAGTGACTTGCCCAGGGTCACACAGCTAGGGAATGTTAAGTGTCTGAGACATATTAGAACTCAGGTCCTCTTGACTTCAGGGCTGGTCCTCCATCCACTGCGCCCCCTAGCTGCCCCCATAGCCCTTATTTTTAAAGCTTTGTTTTTACAGATTTTTTTTTTTGCATCATCATTTTAAACATATTAATTGATATATACTCATACATATATGTATATATGTATATATATGTAAAGAGACAGCGACACAGAGAGAAAAAGAGAAAGATACAGAGACAGAGAGATTCAGAGACAGACAGAGACAAAGACAGAGACAAGGAAGAAGGAAGAGAGAGACAGAGACAGAAAGAGACAGAGAAATACAGAGAGATAGGGAGATGGAAAAAGGCAGCTGAGAGCCCAGTGTTGGATCCAGAGCCAGAATTGACCTGAGTTCAAATCTGGACTTAGGCACTCACTAGTTGTGTGACCCTGAGCAAGTTACTGAATCTCATTTGCCTCAGTTTCCTCCTCTGTAAAATGGGGATAATAATAGCACCTACTTCCCAGAGTTGTTATGAAGATCAAATGAGAATGTGTACAATGTTTGGCAAACTTTAAAGAGCTACATAAATTATAGATGCTCACATTTGTTTTTATTCCTTGTTCCTCTTGTGCATGCTGATTCATCTTCTGCAACAGAGCAGGGAGAGAAAGGGAGGAGAAAGAGGGAGAGGAGCAGGGAGAACGAGGAGGAGGAGGTACTGGGTGGAGAAAGGGCTTCTCGGGAAGACCTGGATTCAAGTCCCACTTCTGCCCCAACTTGGCTGTGTGATCCTGACCAAATTATATAACCTCTCTGTGTCTCAGGCAGCTCTCTCTAAGACTGCAGGGAGAAGAGAAGATTATGGACAGAGGAAACTTCTCCCTCAATGATGAAGCAACAGATCTGTTTTTTCCCCTTTCTTTTCTTTCTTTCTTTTTCTTTTTTTTCAGATCTGATTTTTTTAAGAGACTTAGAGCACTTTGGTAAAACCGACCAACATGCTAACTATCTGACAGTGTATATGACACTCTGTCCCCATAGCCCCCCATTTCTGCAAAGAAGGCTGGTAGGGATGCTTTCCCAACTTTTCTGGACTTTAGAACCTAGAACCAGGAGGGCAGCAGGTACGGATCCAGCCCCAAGCTTGGGAATTGATAAATACGAGCTCCTTTTGAAAAGCAAGAAGAGAAATGATGCTGAGATGTCCGGAGCCTCTGCTGCTCCCAGTGGGAAGGAGGCCCCAGATGGAGAACTGTTTATTCTAGAGGTTCATGCATTTAATGAAGGATCTTGCCTTTGGTTTGACTCATTTGCTTGGCGTGGCCCAGTCAGCAAGCACAGAGGGCCAAGCTCCTGGGTACTGAGTTCAGGTCTGAACAAGATTTTGTTGGATTCTTAGCAAGTCACTAGATCTTCATCTCAGATCCCTTGTCTTGTCTAGGGTATTCTTTTTCATTCCACCATCAATAATAAGAATAACAATCTCAACCATTAATAATAAGAATAACAATCTCAATCCACCCCTCTCTCTTTTTCTTTCCCATTCTCCCTCCCTCCCTCTTTCTCCTTTTCCATTTCCCTTTCCCTCTTTCTCTCCTCTCCCTTCATCCTTCTCTCTCTCTCTGTCCCCTCATCTTTCTGTCTCTGTCTCTCTTTTCCGCTCTCTCTGTCTGGATCTTTCTGTGTGTCTCTCTCTGTTCCCCCATCTCCCTGTCTTACTCTTTTTCTCTTTTCTCTCCGTGGGTCTCCCTGTTTCTCCCTCCCTTCCTCCTCTGTCTCTGTCTCTGTCTCTCTCTTTCTCTTTCTCCTCACATACATATGTATTATGTATACACATACACATATACTTCCATTCCTTTATTCTCCAGTTCACACCATTCCATCTATTTGTCCTTCCATCTATCCTTCCTCCTCTCCTCCCTCCCTCCACCTCTCCATTTAGAGCCCCACTGTTGGACACAGTTTCAGTAATCACCTTGTCCAGTCCATCTATATGACACGTGGTCATCTTATCTTTGCTTGTAGACCCCCAATTAGGGAGAACTCACTACCTTCAGAGGTAACTCACCCTACTTTTCACGTGACCCTCGTTGTTAGGAAAATTTCCCAGATATCAAATCTAGTTTGCTTTTTTTCAGCTTTGGTCCCTTGCCCTTAGGTCCTCCCTAAGCAGAAAACCCTTCTTCCTCATTGATAGATTTCCCAAAGCTTGAAAAGGGCCAGAGGGGGGAGCATAGAGAGACTATTACCTCCTCAGTCTGGCTGTCGTGCTTCTTAATACAGCCCAAGACAACATGAGCTATTCTGCTGCCATATCACAGGACTGATCGAGCTTCTGGTCCATTTAAACCCCTCATCTTTCTTTAGATGGAGAGTCATTTTGTCACTTTAATACTTCCTTTAAGGGTCCAAGATTTTTCTGGCCTTCCTCCCATTTAGCAGCCAATACCTTTTCCACTGCCCACCACCTCCACAAAAACCCTTTTGAGAGTGGTAATAGCAATAATGCAATAATCTTCTATACCCATGGAGCACTTGGCTACACGGTCACATCCACAGTCTCATTTGTTATGCACAAGAAATTTATGAAGTAAGTAGATATATAGGCTAATACTTCACTTTACAATTGGGGAAACTGAGGCTCAAAGAGACAAAAATCTGTGAATTAAAAATAGAACTGGAATTGAAGGTTAGGTCTTCCAACTCACACTCTTGAGCCCCTTTCATAATGTCTCCTCGTCTCACTGAATGTAATAGAGACAAGAAGGAATAGAGAGAGCCCAGAATCAGGAAGGCTCATCTTCCTGAGTCCAAATCTGGCCTCAGAAACATATTTAATGTGTGATTCTGAGCAAGTCACTTCATCCTGCCTGCCTCAGTTTCCTCATCTGTAAAATGAACTGTAAAATGAAGGAAATGACAAACCAACCGCTCCAGTGTCTCTCCCACGAAAGCCCCAAATGTGGTCATGAAAAGTTGGACATGGCTAAAATGACCGAACAACAACAATAAAGAGGAATCCTGGTCCCCATGTTCTCCATCTTTCTTGATCAAAGCATCTTTACTGAGCACCTTCCTTCCTGCTCAGCTCTGGGCCCTCGAGGAGATGAGTGGAGTAGAAGGACTCAGTCCTTGGAGGAGCATCACCTGGTGGGGAAATCAAGGCTCACTGATACATGAAATAATTAGGAATAGGGAATCGAGGGAGACTAATTTAAAAAAGGACTCGTTCAACAGCGTCCACCAGCCCTTAGCAAGAGTAGATTAAACCTGGTGGCCTTTCTGTTGCCATACTCACGGTTGGTTTGTTTCACCAAAAGCTGCTATCTTCATTAGCACAGCAAATAGTAGGGGCAGTTAGCACATGACAAAAAAAGGTTTTCTGGTGCTTTTTCCCAACATGCTGTAATTGATTTCCCAGTGACTCCCCCTCTCCAAAAAAACCTTTCCCTTGTAAATAAGGAACACATTTATTTTATTTTTCCCTTGTTATATGTTATTTATTTTTATTTTATTTTATTTTTATTAAAGCTTTTTATTTACAAAACATGCACGGGTAATTTTTCAACATTGACCCTTGCAAAACCTTCTGTTCCAAATATAAGGAGCACATTTAGCAGAAATAAATCAGCAGGATGATTGGCTATACCGGATAGCCTGAACGGGAGGTGGAGGACACGGGGCACCTTTGGAAGTCACTGTTGGCCAATGCCCTGGTGTGAGTTCTGAAAAAAAAAAGTGGTTTTCCTTGACATCACTGTGATCAAGCCATTTGTTATTGTATGGAGTTAATCAATCAACAAGCATTTATCAATGCTTTTATCAATTATCAATTAATCAAAGCACCTACTATGTGCCAGATACTGTAGTAGGGTACTTTTGATCAGGAAAGATATCATGTACAAGACTGTATGAGATGGACACAGAATTGTCATTGTTCAGTCATGTCCAACTCTTCATGACCCTGTGGACAATGTCCATAGTATCTTCCTGGCAAAGATATTGGAGTGCTTTGCCATTTCCTTCTCCAGTGAATTAAGGCAAACAGAGACAAGTAATTTTGTAGATCTAAGACCCCATGATCCTTTCTAGTTGTAAAATCAACAATCTGTGGTCTACTGGCCAGGACCGAAAGACAAAAGAAATACAGCATTATGTAATGCAAAGCGCTTTACGTATCTTGTCTCATATGAGCTATAAAACAGGTCTAGGACATCTGTGCTGTTATTATTTTACATATGAGGAAACTGAGGCAGCTTTCTATGACTTGCCCACATAAGGCAGGATTTACACTTTGGGTTTTCCAAGTCCAACAACATATCTATCTATCTATTGTGTGGCTGGTTATAGGAAGCCTGTTGGACACAGTCAGAGCCAGGAGCCCTGTGTTGGACTCTTGGCTCAATCACTTACTAGAATATTTTAGGCTTTTCATTTGTCTCTTTGGACCTCAATACCCTTATATGTAAAATGGGGATAATATTATACGCCTTCCTTAGAAGTTCTGTGTAGCCTTAAATCAGAGCCTGACAGATTAAACATTCAAATTCAATTTGTGAATTGATTCAATTGTGAATTGTGAACAGATTAAAATTTAATTGAGAATATTTAATATGAATAATTTTTAATATTTAATATTAAAGAACTAAAAAGTAAAAAATGCAACAGAACATAGATAATGCTAATATGTGGTTTTCCTAGCCTATATGTGGTACCTCCTTTCTATCTGAGTTTGACACCATACTCATGTCATTATTAGTCCAATGACTAATAATTATTATATTGACCTATTATAACCTGCCCTTTCCATGTGGGAGCGGACCGATCTCTGCCCAGTGTTTGTGTCTTGGGCCCTTTGGTTCAGCCCACCAGGATTTCAGCCCCGCTTGGCGGTCGCTGCAGTTGTAGAATCATCCCTCATCCCTGCTACGTGATCCCCCCGGCGTATCCTGACCCGATCGACACCGGCCCCCCCCAAACTCACGCCTGCTCTCCTTCACCTCCTGCAGACTCCCTGATTTCTCACTGGAGCCCATCCCCCAGAGAAAGCTGAATGGCATCATTTTTTCCATTCCATGCTGGGTGGCCTGGAGCTTCTGCAAGAGAACGTGATGCTGGAAGTCGGGGTGTTGGGGGAACCATTGAGTCAGGAGCCGGGAGCTGGGCACAGGGAGAAAGCTGGGCCGCAGCCGTGGTGGGATAAAGGGGGAAAGAAGTGGGGGCAGGATCTGCAGCCAAGTTTCTCTGACCCCCCCAGGCCTGCAGGGAGCTGGCCCCAGTTCCTGGCATTTCCCTTAGCTTGTTTGGATCCTGTATTTTGATTGTCTGCACAGGCCCAGCCTCAGGGGACCAGCCCGCTTTGTTTATGATATGTTTGGAAAGAATCCCAGCAAATGGGAAAGGAACCCTGGGTCTCTGCAGCCTTAAGATCAACAGTGTCAGAGCAGGCGAGCCAAAGAGCGGACGGGACGCTCTTCCCCTTAGTTGGAGCCCGGACCAGGGCTGCCTCACCGGCGAGTCTCTGCTCCATGTTTTTGAATTCATTGAAGACGGGATCCACCACAGTGGACAGTCTCATCATAATGGCTGAATGACTTTGGATAAGTCACTGACATTCTCAGGAAAAATAAGAGGGTCGATTTAATTTAAATTTTTTCTTTTGCTGAGGCAATTGGGGTAAAGTGACTTGTCCAGGGTCATATAGCTAGGAAGTGTCTGAGGGCAGATTTGAACTCAGGTCCTCCTGACTTCCGGGCTGGTGGTCTATCCACTGCGCCCCCTAGCTGCCCTTTTTTTCTTTTTTAATTGACAGGAGATTTGGTAGGGAGATGGTTAATAAGGATGTTAAAAAGAAGAAAAGGAGGATCATTGTAGGAAAATGAACAAAAGAGGAAAGGAGATTCAGAAGGAGATATGGGCAAGCAGATATGGAGCTTTGAAAATAACATATTACATTTATCATGTAATTGTGAAAAGAAAAAGGAGCTCTATGTAAGGGAGATGAGATGTTCCATTACCAGTCCTCTTTTTCTCTATATGTTTTTGGAAATACTTAATTTTATTTTATTTTTTAATTTTATTTACTTTTTTTCCTGAGGTACTTGGGGTTAAGTGACTTGCCCAGGGTCACATAGATAGGAAGTGTTAAGTGCCTGAGGTCAGATTTGAACTCAGGTCCTCCTGACTTCAGGGATGGTGGGAAATACTTAATTTTAGAGAGCAAGTAACTCATTATTTGCTCAAAACTTAAGAAACTTTGTTAGTCACTGGGGTTACAAAGAGAAAAAAAAGGGGAAGCTAGGTGGATAGAGCACCAGCCCTGAAGTCAGAAGGACCTGAGTTCAAATCTGGTCTCAGACACTTAACATTCCCTAGCTGTGTGACCGTGGGCAAGTCACTTAACCCCAATTGCCTCAGCAAAAAGAAAAAAGAAAAAAGAGAGAGAGAGAGAGAGAGAGAGAGAGAGAGAGAGAGAGAGAGAGAGAAACCCCTGCCTTGAAAGAGCTTATAGCAAAGGAAATGTAACTTAAATGCAGTTTAATTAAAACAATGCAAATTTAAGTTTATTAGGCATTTCTTCTGTGCAAATACCAAGGATAGAAAGGAAATAGTAAAACAATTCTTGCCCTTCGGAAGGGTGTTCCACTGAGGGGACTTTCTGTATAACAGGCCTGTTGCCAGGACATTGATGGTGGTACCTACCATCATTTCTCAGGTTTGTCTCTGGCATGAGATTTAGGAAGAAAGGGAAGTCTAGCAGGAGGGGGCTTGAGCTGAGTTACTTGGTTTAATTTGTGGACACATTCACACACATGTGTGTACATATGGGAGCCACTAGGTGGCGTGATAGGGAATAGAGTGCTGGCTTTAGAGTCCAGAAGCTTCATTTTTGGAGAGTTCAAACCCAGCCTCAGACACTTATCTGAGTGATCTTGGTCAAGTCCCCTTACCCTATCCGGCAAACCCACTTCTTTGCCAAGAAAAGGCCAAATGAAGGCACGGAAAGAGGGAAACAACTGAAAAATGACTCAGCAAATAATAGGCTTGCCAGGAAGTTGCCATCCAGTGATACAGGTAGCAGGTTTATAGTCCAAGAGATTAAGAACAAAGAAAATGATCCACATGTAGAACCCACACTCATGGAACCCAGGATGACCCACCAAGGGGGCCGAGCTAAGGGATGATTGGCAATCAGCTTTCCTGGGATCCTAGCCAAGGAACAATTAGTGTGACTGATGGTCACTGCACCCTCTGGTGTTGAGCAGTGGTTAATACAGACTGAAAAATAAAAATAGATTATAGTAGTAGTAGTTAAAATCTATACAAATAAGTGTGACAGCGTACAATTGGTTATCACATCCATAAATAAGCATGGTATTATGCAAGAAAGATGAAGGGGTGGGAGTTCCCTGGTAACAGGGGCAGGGGGAATTCAAGAAGGGCTTTATGGAGGAAAGCTGAGCTCTGAAAGAGGCAGGGATGAGCATTGAACATTGCAGAAAGGAGACATGATTTGGATGGAATGGTGTATAGAACAGCAAGGATCTGATCTTGGGGGGACGGCCGCTTCCACGTCTCTTAGTTTTGATTCTGCTTGCTCTTTGTAGACTAAGAAAAAGCTTCTTCACTCAGGTATGTGCCGAAAGAATCGGGAGCCTGGCAGGGGGATGGGTTCCGTCAGTGTGGGTACATGTGGATCCCTTCCCACCCTCCCAGGCTATTGATGAACGTCAATTACCCTTGCAGATCTCAAAGCAGCATTTTATAAATGCCCCTTATTCTTAAGGGGAGGCTGCAGAGCTAAGGCAAATACTCCTCAGATGCTGCATTTTAAAGGCGCCGACTGTTTATGTTTCATCATGGCATCTTATGGGGAGACTCTCCAAGCCTGTAAGTGACTGAAGCCTTCACTAGTCTGCCAAACTGGAGGCAGTCATGGCCCCTGGCAGCAGCTCTGTGCCTTTGAGAAGGCCGTGTTCACCAAAAGTAAATGTCTTATAAATAATCTAGTGGATTACTGAATATTTCAGTGTCTTCATTTCCAGCCTGGGATCAGAGAGTCCTGCTACATGAGCCGGGGCTCCCAGACCCAGAGAGAGGATCACAGATATATCTATCACACTCCTCTCTCTCTTCCTGAGACCCACAATGTGTCTTGGATTCTAGGATTTGGAGCTTCAAGAGATAATCAAATCATGGATCTGGGATTAGAAGGGAGCTCAGTAGCCTTTGAGCCCAACTTCTTCATTTAACAGATTTGGAAACTGAGACCCAAATCACATTTGGGCCCTCTCTCACCTGACTACATCAGCTCTCTTTCCACAGCATCATCGCCTTCCAAATCACCTTTTCTAACGCCCACATCTTGTAGGTGAGGATATTGATACCTAGGGAAGCTATTTCTCAAGGTCATAAGGGTAGCCAAATTAGAATTAGAACGCAGGGCCTCTGCCTACCTTTAAGCCAGGGAGTAAGTAAATCGATAGGTGTCCAAATCCACATCGTCTGACTCCAACTCCAAGGGCTGATGACATGAAACCACCTATTCCCTCTTATAATGAAAGCATGAGCCATTTTTATTTCCTGGAAGTGGAAAATTCCCAAGAGCTGACAAATAGTGAGCCTCAGAGCCATCAGCCTTCCCGCTTTCCAGTGCCATTGGTAGAATCCCATGTCCTGGTGATTCTAGCATGGACCAAGAGAATGGGTATAAACCTCCAAGGGATCCAGTGAGCTTCATCTTATTTCCCAGTCACAAACCAGAGGACTATGGTAGAGGGGAAAGAAACATCTATGACCATGGGAAAAGTTATTTTTCTGAGTCTCAGTTTCCTTGTTCTTCAAAAGAAGTGATTAGACTAGACAGTCTATGTCTCAATCTGTGATCCTATGAATCTGTGACTTATTTATTTTAAATCCTAAAATTTTTTTATAAAGCTTTTTATTTTCAAAATATATGCACGGATAATTTGATAACATTGACCCTTGCACAGCCTTGTGTTTCAGATTTTCCCCTCTTTCCCCCCAACTCCTCCCCTAGATGGCAAACAATTCAACGTATGTTAAACATGTTAAAATATATGTTAAATCCAATATTTGTAAACATATTTATACAGTTCTCTTGCTGCACAAGAGAAATCAGATCAAAAATAGAAAGTAAATGAGTAAGAAAACAAAACGTAAGCGAAAAACAACAAAAAGAGTGAGAATGTTATGTTGTGATCCACATTCAGTTCCCACGGTCCCTCTCTGAGTGTATATGGCTCTCTTCATCACAAGACCATTGGAACTGGTATCAATCATCTCATTGTTGGAAAGAGTCACGTTAATCAGAATTGATCATATAATTTTGTTGCCATGTACAATGATCTCCTGGTTCTTCTCTTTTTTTTTTATATATAAAGCTTTTTATTTACAAAACATATGAGTGATTTTTCAACATTGATCTTTGCAAAAACTTTTTTTTCCCCAAGCTTTTCCCCTCCTTCCCCCCACCCCCACCCCTATATGACAGGTAATCTAATACATGCTAAATAGGATAAATTATATGACAAATACAATACATGTATACACATCTATACAGTTATCTTACTGCACAAGAAACACCAGATCTAGAAAGAGAAGAAGAAAAAAACAACCTAAGAAGGAAAACAAAATGCATGGAAACATTCACAGAAAGCGTTAAAATGCTGTGTTGTAGTTCACACCCAGTTCCCACAGGCTTCTCTCTGGATGTATATGACTATCTTCATCGCTGAAGAACTGGTTTAAATCACATCATTGTTGAAGAGAACCATGTCCATCAAAATTGATCATAGTATAGTCTTGTTGCTGTGTATAATGTTCTCCTGGTTCTGCTGATTTCACTCAGCATCAGTTCATGCAAGTCTCTCCAGGTCTCTCTGAAATCCTTCTGCTGGTCGTTTCTTACAGAACAATAATATTCTGTTACATTCATGTATTATAACTTATTCAGCCATTCCCCAATTGATGGACATCCGCTGAGTTTCTAGTTTCTTGCCACTACAAAAAGAGCTGTCACAAACTAAATCCTAAAATTTTTATTTATGTCTTTGATCCAAGCCAAACATCTTTGCAAAATATATGCTTTTGACCTCAAGAGAATCTGGTGAGAGAGTGGAGATGGATCAGTAGAAATCTATTTCTGTTCTAGAAAAATTGTTCAAAGCTCATGCTTTCCCAACAGTTCACCGGAAAGAAAGGGCTTAGTGAGGGTGAGGGGATTCTGCAAGTTGGTTTGTGATTCTGAGTGAAACTAGTCTAAGACTTTCTGATACGCTAACTCTCAAATTTCCCTCTCTTTATTTTTATTTTTATTTTTTTATTTTTTCTTTTTTTATAAAGCTTTTTATTTACAAAACATATGAGTGATTTTTCTACATTGACCTTTGCAAAAACTTTTTTTCCCAAGCTTTTCCCCTCCTTCCCCCCACCCCCACCCCTAGATGACAGGTAATCTAATACATGCTAAATAGGATAAATTATATGACAAATACAATACATGTATATATATCTATACAGTTATCTTACTGCACAAGAAACATCAGATCTAGAAAGAGAAGAAGAAAAAAACAACCTAAGAAGGAAAACAAAATGCATGGAGATTTTCACAGAAAGCGTTAAAATGTTGTGTTGTGGTTCACACTCAGTTCCCACAGGCCTCTCTCTGGATGTATATGACTATCTTCATCGCTGAACAATAGGAACTGGTTTGAATCACTTCACTGTTGAAGAGAACCATGTCCATCAAAATTGATCATCGTATAGTCTTGTTGCTGTGTATAATGTTCTCCTGGTTCTGCTGATTTCACTCAGCATCAGTTCATGCAAGTCTCTCCAGGCCTCTCTGAAATCCTCCTGTTGGTCGTTTCTTACAGAACAATAATATTCCATAACATTCATAGACCATAATTTATTCAGCCATTCTCCAATTGATGGGCATCCTTTCAATTTCCAGTTTCTTGCCACTACAAAAAGGGCTGCCACAAACATTTTTGCACATGTGGGTCCCTTTCCCTCCTTTAAAATCTCTTTGGGATATAGGCCCAGTAGAAACACTGCTGGGTCAAATGGTATGCACAGTTTGATAACTTTTTGAGCATAGTTCCAAATTGCTCTCCAGAATGGTTGGATCCATTCACAGTTCCACCAACAATGTATCAGTGTCCCAGTTTTCCCACATCCCCTCCAACAGTTATCATTATCATTTCCTGTCATTTTAGCCAATCTGACTGGTGTGTAGTGGTATCTCAGAGTTGTCTTAATTTGCATTTCTCTGATCAATAGCGACTTGGAGCACCTTTTCATGTGACCGGAAATAGTTTCAATTTCTTCATCTGAAAATTGTCCGTTCATATCTTTTGACCATTTGTCAATTGGAGAATGGCTTGAATTCTTATATATTTGAGTCAATTCTCTATATATTTTAGAAATGAGGCCTTTATCAGAACCTTTGGATGTAAAAATATTTTCCCAGTTTACTGCTACCCTTCTAATCTTGTCTGCATTCATTTTGTTTGTTCAAAAACTTTTAAACTTGATATAGTCAAACTTATCTATTTTGTGATTAATGATGACCTCTAGTTCTTCTTTGGTCACAAATTCCTTCCCCCTCCACAGGTCTGAGAGGTAAACCATCCTACATTGTTCTAATTTGTTTATAATATCATTCTTTATGCCTAGATCATGAATCCATTTTGACCTTATCTTGGTATATGGTGTTAGGTGTGGGTCAATGCCTAATTTCTTCCGTACTAGTTTCCAATTATCCCAGCAGTTTTTGTCAAATAGTGAGTTTTTATCCCAAAAACTGGGGTCTTTGGGTTTATCAAACACTAGATTACTATTGTCATCGAGGATTTTGTCCTGTGAACCTAACCTATTTCACTGATCCACTACTCTATTTCTTATCCAGTACCAAATGGTTTTGGTGACCACTGCTTTATAATATAGTTTTAGATCTGGTACAGCTAGGCCACCTTCATTTGCATTTTTTTTCATTAATTCCCTTGAAATTCTTGACCTTTTGTTTTTCCAGATGAATTTTGTTGTTATTTTTTCTAGGTCAGTTAAATAATTTCTTGGGAGTTTGATTGGTATAGCACTAAATAGATAGATTAGTTTAGGTAGTATTGCCATCTTTATTATATTCGCTAGACCTATCCAAGAGCACTTGATTTTTTTCCATTGTTTAGATCTGACTTTATTTGTGTGGAGAGTGTTTTGTAGTTTTGCTCATATAGATCCTGACTTTCCCTTGGCAGATATATTCCCAAATATTTTATAGTATCGATAGTTATTTGGAATGGAATTTCTCTTTGTATCTCTTGCTGTTGCATTTTGTTGGTGATGTATAAAAATGCTGATGATTTATGTGGATTTATTTTGTATCCTGCAACTTTGCTAAAGTTGTGGATTAATTCTAATAGTTTTTTAGTTGATTCTCTAGGGTTCTCTAAGTAGACCATCATATCATCTGCAAAGAGTGATAATTTGGTTTCCTCATGACCTACTCTAATTCCTTTAATCTCTTTTTCTTGTCTTATTGCCAAGGCTAGCATTTCTAATACAATATTGAATAGTAATGGTGATAGTGGACAACCTTGTTTCACCCCTGATCTTATTGGGAATGGTTCCAGTTTATCACCATTACATATGATGCTAGCTGATATTTCCCTCTCTTTATGTCAAGCCCTTTGGAACTCTTGACAGAAGGCAGAGGAGACACAGTCTCTGCTCTCGTTTTTACCTCAATCAATCAATCAACATGATTTTGTTTTCCTTTACAGAAACAGTCAAAGGTTATGAATGAGCAGTTCTCAAGAGAAGAATTATAGGCTCTTAACAGCCATATAAAAGAAGGCTCCAAATAATTAATTATGGAAGAAATATACATTAAAACAACCCTCATATCTAGCATGTTGGCCAAGTCAACAAAAGATGGGCTAGTCAATGTTACTGTTACTGTTCAGTCATGTTTGACTGTTCATGGCCTCATGTGGGGTTTTCTTGGCAGAGACACTGGAGTGGTTTGCCATTTCCTTCTCCAGTGTCCTGAGGCAAACAGGGGAAGTGACTTGCCCAGAGTCACCCAGCCAGGAAATGTCTGTGGCTGGATTTGAACTCATGTCCTTTTGAACCCAAGTCTCGTGCTCTATCCACTATATTATTTAGCTGCCCAGTCATTGTTGACATGGAGTAATTAGAAAGACAGGCGTACTAATGCATTGTTGGTGGAGCTGTAAAAAAATACAAACATTCTGGAAAGCAATTTGTGCAAAAGGATGTAAATGGAAAGAAAACACCCACAAAATAGTTTCAATTGATTGTTGTGAAATTATAAAGGTCTATTTTGGAATCAAGAAGACCTGAGTTCGAATCCTACTTTAGACACTTTTCTGGGCTCAGCGTCACTCCTGTCACTCTGGTGATTCAGGCTTGGGATTGAAATGCAATAAAGAATATCATGGAGCATAAGATGCAATGAGCATGACGTATGATGCAGAATTGAAAAGGTTAGAATTAGTAAAAAGAAAGGCCGTTCTCTCCCGGCTTTGCGTTCACCAGAGCAGCAGTGCTGGGTCAAAAAGATATCTTCAAGTATAGAGAGAATCTGACCAGACCTCAGGAATACTAAGTCCCCAACTGATCCCTAGTCCTCCTCACCAGTGAAATCTCTTTTTTTAAAATTAAAGCTTTTTATTTATAGGACATATGAGTGATTTTTCTACATTGACCTTTGCAAAATTTGACCAGTGAAATCTCAAGAATAACATCCTTAAAAGGAGACCATGCTAGCCTACATAAAATGAAGGCTGTTTCTCCCAGAAGCACTTACTGGCTTTGTGATTCTGGGCAAATCACTGTCCCCTGCTTGCCTCAGTTTCCCCATTTGTAAAAGGAGTTAGAGTAGGAAATGGATCTCTCAGTCACTGTTTCTATATCATCATCATCATTATCATCAATATCTTTTTTAATTTTTAAAATTTTTCTATTAAAGCCTTTTAGTCACAAAACATACACATGGGTAATTTTTCAACACTGACCCTTGCAAAACTTTCTATTCCAAATTTTCCCCTCCTTCCCTCATCCCCTCCCCCAAATGGCAGGTAGTCCAATACATGTTAAATATGTTAAAATATATATCATCAATATCATCATCCTCATCACCATCTCACCACCATCATCAATAGCTAACATTTATATAGCTTACTATGGGCCAGACATTGTGCTAAGAACTTTGCAAATATTATCTCATTTGATCCTTACAACAACCCTGAGAGGTGGGGGCTGTTATTAACTTCTCTGTTTTACAGATGAGGAAACTGAGGCAGAGTTTAAGTGACATGCTCAGGTTCACACAAGTGTCTGAGACAGGATTTGAACTGGTCTTCCTCTCTCCAGGTCCAACAGCAAGTACAACCCAGAGTGTGTGAGGAACAAATGAGATAATCTTGTAAAAGGTTTTACACACTTTAATGTATATATAAATGCTCCTATTCTTGCCTTAGTTCTAAGGTCCTCTTGGTACAACAGTTGTAAGGATAAAGGGCAATCTCACCTACTTTCCCTTTGGTGATGGAAATGATGGAGGCAGGGCACATGTAGTAGGATTAGAAGAGAGAAAAAAAGAGAGAAAAAAGAGAGAGATAGAGAGAGACAGAGAGAGAGATAGAAACAGAGAGAGAGAGAGACAGAGAGACAGAGACAGAGAGATAGAGACAGAGAGAGAGAGACAGAGAGAGAAGGAGGGAGAAGGAAGAAGAGAGCGGGCCGGAGAGAGAGAAAGTGAGAGTGTGAGGGAGGAGAGTATAGATAAGCCTGCTGCCTGAGAGTGTAAAAGAGCCCTAGATTTGGGTCAGAAGGCCTACTCTAGGTCCTGGAAGGTAGATACCTTTTCATTTCTGAAACACTAGGTACTCCTAGTGCCATAGCAAGGACTTAATAAAACCTTTTTCATTCATTTGCTAGCTGGTGGGAACCTTTCGGGGCTCAGTTTCCTCCTCTGTAAAATGGGGTTGGTTTTATTAGCACATTTTTTAAAATTAAAACTTTTTATTTGCAAAACATATGTATGGGTAATTCTTCAACATTAACCCTTACAAAGCTTTCTGTTACAAATTTTTCCTCCCTATTCCCCACCCCTCCCCTAGATGGCAGGAAGTCCACTGCATGTTAATTATGTTAAAATACTTGACAAATCGAATATATGTACACATATTTCCACACTTATCTTGTTGTGCAAGAACAATCGTATCTACAAGAAAGAAAAATCATAGAAAGGAAACACAATTATTAGCACATTTTAAAGGCTCACAGAGATAACATGCAGAAGTGCTTCATGATGATAAGTTTTTTTGGGGAAAAGTTAATCAACCAATTGAGAAACATTTATTAAGTGCGTCCTCTGGGCCAGACATTTTGCCAAGGGTTAGGTCACAAAGGCAGAAGTGAAACAGTCCTCCTTCTTATTAGAAGAAATGGTATCACTCATCATATTTTTATTGCTTGGTCATTTTTCAGACATGTCAGACTCTTTGTAATCCCATTTGGGGTTTTCTTGGCTGATTTCAGGGCTGGTGCTCTATTCACTGCACTACCTAGCTTCCCTCCTGACCTTAAATTCTGACTACCAGAGTGATCCTGGGCAAATCAGTCACTGAACCTCTGTCTGACTCAGTTTCCCCAACTGTAAAATGGGGATGATAATAATAATAATAGCATTTCCTGGGGTGCTTGTGAGGATCACATGAGATATTATTTGTAAAGTGCTTTGCACAGTGTCTGAGGCTTGGTAGGTGCTTAAGAAAAGTTCGTTCCCTTCCTCCCTATTTCTGTTCTTTTATTCCTCTCTCTGTCTCTGTCTCTGTCTTTGTCTCTATCTCTCTTTCTCCTCCCTCCCTCCCTCCCTTCTTCTTCTCTCTCTCTCTCTCTCTCTCTCTCTCTCTCTCTCTCTCTCTCTCTGTCTGTCTCTCTGTCTCTCTCTCTCCTCTCCCCCCTCTTTCTTTCTCCTCCCTCCCTCTGTCTGTCTGTCTGTCTGTCTCTCTCTGTCTCTGTCTCTCTCTTTCTCTCTGTCTCTGTCTCTTTGTGTGTCTGTCTCTCCCCCTCTTCTCCTCCCCCTCTCCCCCTGCTCCCTCCCATCCCTCATTTCCTCAGCTCTCTCTATCCCTTTGTGCTGACAGTGTTAACTTACACTTCCTTGAGTCCTCAGGAGCCTGAAAGCCCAGTTCTGTCCCACGTGGGGCCCGGCCTCCGGCCAGCACCTCAGACTGGCAGGGTGAGTGACCCCCGGCTGCCTCGGGGCCTTCTGGGGTTTCTGGCCTCTCCTGGAGGGAGATGAGCTTGCACATTCCCCCCAGCCGGCTGCTGTGGGGGGACAGCAGGAGCACTAGGCCAAGCACCCTGGCTGAGTCCATCCTCAAAGGCCCGGGCGAACCCCTGCTTGGCTCCTGTCTGGGAGGGGGGGCTGCTTCCCACCCTCTGGCCTCCCTTCTCAATAGTAAGCCATTCATCTGCAGCCTGAACATCCTGAGGGTGTAATCTGGTAAATATTTGCTCCGTGAATAATGAAAGCTTTGTTTCCCAGTTCCTGAGGTACTTGGAGTGAGTTATTAAAGGGGGAGACAGGCTCCCAACGGAGAGGTGAGAATGGATTACCCCCAAACTAAAGAGCCACATCTTCTGTCCCAGCCTCCTGCCTCCATCCCCTTCAGCCCTTTCAGTTCCCAACAGCCCCGACCCCTTGAGTTCTAGTAGGGGGGGAAGGGGACAGGGGCGTGTGTATGTGTGGGTGGGTGGGCGTCCTGCCTCCATGCTCCGTGTCCTGTTCCCATCTGCTTCCCATGTTCCCCTTAGTCCATTCTATCACAAATCATCACACTGGTCATAAGTAACCCATCTGGAAAGAGAACGTGGAGATCCTTGCATCCTTTCTCATTTACTTATTTATATTAAAACTTTTTATTTGCCAAACATATGTATGAGTAATTCTTCAACACTGACCCTTACATAGCTTTCTGTTACAAATTTTACCCTACTCCCCACCCCTCCCCTAGATGGCAGGATAGCCACTACATGTTAATTATGTTAAAATACTTGACAAATCGAATATATGTATACATATTTCCACTTATCATTGCTGTGCAAGAAAAATCCTATCTACAAGAAAGACATATCAGAGAAAGGCAACACAATGCAAGCAAACCTCAATAGAGAACATGAAAATGTTACGTTGTGGTCCACATTTCACATCCCTCTCTCTGGGTGTATATGGCCTTCTTCACTGAACAATTGGAACTGGTTTAAAGCATTTCATTGTTGAAGAGAGCCATGTCCATCAGAATTCATCATCATATAGTCTTGTTGCCGTGTATAATGATCTCCTGGTTCTGCTCGTTTCACTCAGCATCAGTTCATGCAAGTCTCTCCAGGCCTCTCTGAAATCATCCTGCTGGTCGTTTCTTACAGAACAATAATATTCCATAACATTCATATACCATAATTTATTCAGCCACTCTCCAATTGATGGGCATCCTTTCAGTTTCCAGTTTCTTGCCACTACAAAAAGGGCTGCCACAAACATTCTTGCACATGTGGGTCCCTTTCCCTCCTCTAAGATCTCTTTGGGATATAAGCCCAATAGAAATGCTGCTGGGTCAAAGGGTATGCACAGTTTGATCACTTTTTGAGCATAGCTCCAAATTGCTCTCCAGAATGGCTGGATCCTTTCTCATTTAAAGAAGAGGAAAAAGAAGATCCTGGAGGTTGTTTGGCCTTTGACCTTGATCCCATGGATCATACACACCCGAGGATCTGCCCTCAGGTCCTCTGAGACTAAAGATCCCAGGATCAGTGGTCTTGCTGCTCTGCTACTTGATGTGTAGACATTATCTTGGTGTAGTGGATAGAGTAAAATGGCTGGAGTCAGAAACGCAGGGAATCTAAATCTGGCTTCAGACATTATTAGCTGTGTGATAAATCCCTTACCCTTAGTTTCTTCGTCTGTAAATTGGGGATGATGATGATGATGATAACATCCATCTCCCGGGATTTTAATGAGGTAACAACTGTAAAGTACTTAGCAGAGTGCCTGACACATAGTAGGCTCCATATTAATATTAATTATTATCCACTGCTGCCCATCAGTCCAACAAACATTTATTTATGAAAATCTGCTTGTGTGCAGAGCTGTGAAGATATATTTAGCCCAGTCCTCATGGAAATTTAAGGCCATTAGGGAGATATATTATGAGAAGAAAAAATATGAGGTGTGAATAAAGTTTGATCTCCTGGTTTTCTGGACTTGGTCCAGATGGGGTTCCATCTCCTTGGAGAAGCTTCTTTTCTCTAAGCTGAAGGCAGCTCCGTCTCAGAACTCTGGGGTGAGTCTAAGCATATGATTTCTGAGGTCTCCTCCCGATTGAAGTCCACCCCGCTAGGGTTAGTCAGGAAGTCTACAGACTACAGAAGACTCCCTGGAAAGGTGAACCTCCTGACAAACTCCCAAGTAGCTACCAGATGGCAATCTAAATATTCATCATCTCATGTACTAATTAAAAAAAAAATAAACCAGACCTATGACTTCCCTGATAGGAAGAATTCGGAACAGACGTTCCCCTACACATGGGGATCTGTGTCTGCTCAGCAGCTTTTTGATTCAGCTGAAAAGGGATTTGTACAGTCAGGGCGTACCAAAGGCGGGACTTGAACTCTGAGTCTTCTTGGGTCAAATTTGAGTTCAGTAAGAGAGACCCTAGAAGAACAGGAGCTGATAACAGCATCCTTTGGGGATTGGGAGAACATGTGATAGATTCCCTGAAAATAGGAGGCTTTCGGACTGTACAAGGAGTCCAGCAAATCTACCTGATCCGAGGGTGTGGAAAATCTTCTTGAAGAAGATGGGATCCTCTAAGCGAGAGCAGGATTTCTAGCAAGCAGGAGCTCTGAACTGCTCCTTCTTAATATGCTTTCCAAGCTTGAATCCAATATCCTGAGGACTCTTTGTATTTTCCCCATCTTTTCTTTTTTTTTTTCCTGAGGCAATTGGGTTAAATGACTTGCCCAGGGTAGCTAGGAAGTATTAAATGTCTGAGGTCAGATTTGAGCTCATGTCCTCCTGACTTCAGGGCTGGTGCTCTATTGACTGAACCACCTAGCTGTCCCTGACTCTGTGTATTTTTGTGGGAGAATGCTCTCCCAATTTATTTGGGGCGAAGTGTTTTGGACCAACTCAAATATGTCTTCCTTTTTCTGTTCTTTTTTTTTCTTTGACCTTTTTATTTTCAAAATACATGCAAAGTTTTCAACATTCACCCTTGCAACAACTCAGATTTTTCTTAAAAAACAAAAAAACAAACTGACTGAATCAATCAATTAAAAAAGGCATTTACTGAGTGTTAACTAAAGTCTGAGGAGACAAATAAAAATAAGACAGTCCCTACCCTCAAATCACATTATAATGGGGAAAGATAGCATACATTGACAGGTGGCAATCAGGGAGAAGTATTTTTGTCAGGTAATTTACAGGGATGGCAAATGGCCTTATGGGTCAATTGACTGACATGTCTTTTCCATTAATGCTTGTTGTTCAATCATTTCTGTCCTGTCTGACTCTTTCTGACCCCACTTGGGATTTTCTTGGCAATGGTACTGGAACAGTTTGCCATTTTCTTCTCTAGCTCATTTGACAGATGAGAAAACTGAGGCAAACAGAGTGAAATTACTTGCTAGTCTGAGGCTGGATTGGTTCTTTCGATCTCCAGACCTGGTGCTCTATCCACTTTATCACCTAGTGTTGCTTTAAATTTGTTCCCAGTTGAGAGAGACGGTTAGCCTGTTAGCCACAGAAACCTGCCTCATCATTTTACTCCTACAATCCATCACTCCTCTTCCCCAGTTTCGTTTTCCTCACCAGAACGGAAGAATGGGACATTAGCCCCAGCCTACCCTACCTTACTCCAATAATTTGGAGGTATCAAGGTGTGGATGAATAATTGAGACACCAGAATCCTCATACAATCTAATTCTCCTCACACACACTGTGTCAATCACTTTACATTTCTGAATCTCAGTTTTCTCATCTATAAAATGGGACCCCACCTCACAGGGCTGCTGTGAAG
Source organism: Myrmecobius fasciatus (assembly GCA_023553655.1). Lineage (NCBI taxonomy): Eukaryota > Metazoa > Chordata > Mammalia > Dasyuromorphia > Myrmecobiidae > Myrmecobius > Myrmecobius fasciatus. The sequence goes on along the minus strand of JAJPUD010005951.1, from coordinate 35,628 downwards.
GGCATTGGAAGTTGTGTATCCATTACAAGGTGCTCTGGGAAATTCAACGTGCTCTACAGCTGGAAGGAAAGATTTCATGGAGAGTGGAGTGATCCATCTGTTCCACTTATCCAGCTGTGAAAGATCTAAGGGGCCACGGCTTAGGGTTTGCAGATCAAGGGCAAGGGCTCACCCCAGAGACAGAGATGCAGATGTTGACCTTGACTTCTCCCATGGGGAAGTTCTCTGATCTCCATCTGGGACGTGTCCCTAAGGCTGATGACGGAGCTGCTCTCCAGGGCTCTTGGTTCGGAATGAAGAGCAGATTCTATTTTGATCAAAGCAGGGAATTTTCCACGATGCTCCTCCTAAGGATCAGGGGTCCTGGTTTTAGAGCCAGAGGAACCTTACGGCTCAATGGCTCCCCTCCCATTTTACTGAAGAAACTGAAGTCTAGAAAAGTTAAGTAGCTTTCTCAAGGTGGCAGAGTTACTAAGTGTCTAAGGCTGGATTCAAATCCAGATCTTGATGCCCAGTCCAGTGCCATTTATTGTGCCATACTATACTTACTGGAGTCCTGGCCTTGTGAGCTTGGGCAGGTAACTTTCCCTTCTGAATCAATCCATAAGCATGGTGTCTACTGAGCCTCAGCAACCGAAGCCTCAGTTTCTCCATCTGTAACATGGGGACAATCATTTCTGCCTTGGTTATTTCCCATAGCTCTATAAGAGAAAATCTGGGGGAGGGACAGCTTGGAGGTAGGGTGGATAAAGTACCTGTCCTGGAGTCAAGAGGACTTGAGTACAAATCTGACTTCAGACACTTACTAGCTGTGCAATTAACTTGTATAAGGGACAGACAGACAGACAGAGAAGGAGAGAGAAAGGCAGAAAGAGAGACAGAGAGACACAAGAGAGATAGAGAGAGAGACAGAGAAAGAGAAAGCGAGAGACAGAGAGAGACAGAGAGGCAGAGAGAAAAAAGAGAGAGAAAGAGAAAGAGAGAAAGAGAGAGATAGAGAGACAGAGAGAAAAAAGAGAAAGAGAGAGAGAGAGAGAGAGGAGAAGGAGGGAGAGAGGGAGAATATAAGATATCCGGGACAGTGGAAAGCATAATGATTTCAAACCCAAAGAGCTGGATCCAATTCCTGACCCTGCTTCCTGTTTGATCAAGATCAATTCATTGAGCCTCTCCTGCCTCACTTTCCTTATTTGCAAAATGAGGGCACTGGAAGTGATGAATCTGCTATGTGGATATTAGTTCCAAACCTACTCCTACTAGCTGTGTGTTTTTAGAGAAATCACTGCGTTTTCTGGCTTTAGTTGAGGGATAGTGATAACTGTACTGTTTACTTTAAAAAAGTCTTTTTTATTGTGAAATCAACAATCATCCACGATTACAAATACCTAGGGAGGGAGAGAAGGAATAAGCATCTATTAAACTCCTACTATGTGCCAGGCACTTTACAAATAGCTCATTTGAGTCTCACAACAATCCGGGGACGCAGGTACTGTTATTATGTGCATTTTATGATTGAGGAAGCTGAGCCAGAGTGCAGTTAAGTGATACTGGGCTAGGAAGCAACTGAGGCTGGATTTGAATTCAGATCTTACTGACCTCAGGTTCAATATTCAGTTTGCCTTCAATTTAGAGTCAGACTTAATCCTAATTCCTAGCAATACAAGTGAGAAGGAGGAGGACCTTCTAAGAAACTCATTTTGGTGTGTGTGGGAAGAGTCTCTTTCCATTTACTTTTTCTTCTTTTTTTTGATGCCATAATATGGAATAGGTGTGCCTTTCTTGGCTTTGCCCCTTTTCCCCTGAAGGGAGCCACATGGTAAAGTACGGACACAGAGCTCTGGATCTGGAACCAAGAAGTCTGGCTTCAGTGAATATAAGAAGAGAAATGCTGAGAGAAACATTAGTAGTAATTAGGAGGCTGTTGAAATAGTCCATTTAAGAGGAGATAAGAGCCAGAGCTAGGGTGTGTCTACATGGGTGGAGAGAGGAGGATGGATGTACCAGAAATGATGGAGGTAGAATTGACAAATCTTTTCCCATTACATTATGTTTTAAGACCTGGCTGCCTGAGGAAGACTGCCCTGTTCATCTCCCCTTACTCAAAGGCTTCCCACTCCAGAATGAGGAGAGGAGAGTTGCCAGACCAGACCTGCAGGCTGATGGACAAGGAAGGGATAGGGAAGAGCCTTGGAAGGATGCTTAGTGTAGGATTGTTGGACTTATCATCTGCCACTAGATGGCACAAAGCAGCTGGTAAAGGGATGCTTGTTGATGGTGGCCACATCACATCATGGACTCCTTTTTGAGAGCTTTCTGACTTTCCAAATCACTTTCTCCACAACCAACCAGAGATCAGGCTCTAGGGGTATTATCGCTCCCACTTTTCAGATGAGGAAATTAAAAGAGGGAAGAGGAAGGAGATTTGGATCTAGAACGGATCATGGAAGCCACTGAATCCAACCTCTTGGTTTATAGATAAGAAATCTGACGTTCCTTCCCAAAAGTGAAGTGACCTGAGGTGCATGGACCACCAAGGGATCAGTGGGCAGCTTTCAGGAGGTCTGTGAACTTGGATGGGAAAAATACATATCTTTATTTTCTCTATCTTCTAGCTGAAATTTAGCTTTCTTTTTGATATGAGTATGAGTCTATAAGCTTCATCAATGGCCAAAGACTCCATAGTTCAATCCCTGGACTAGAGTAAAGGCAAGGCTGAGGGGTAAACTATAGTCACAGATTTAGGGCTGGACTACCCATTCCTCTCCCTTGGAAAGATGATTGAATGAACATTCAAATCAATGAAAAAACACTGAAGTACTTGTTATGGTTAAGTAAGTACTGTGCTAAGAGGTGAGAATACACACAGAAAATTGACAGTTCCTTCTTCCAAGGATTATTAAATTATTATTAATATTAATTAATATTAAATTATTAAATTAAAATATTAAATTATTCTTCTAATAATTTAGAAGAGAATTTAACTTTGGGACAGATAGAAAGACCCCAAAGTCATTTAAAGATAAGTCCTATTCCAAGATGCTTTTCAGCATCTTCTCCTGTTAGATTTTAAGCTCATAGAAGGCAGGGACTTAATTTTTTTTGTATTTGCATATCGAATGCATAGCACACTGCCTGGTACATATTAGGTGATTAATAAATGTTTATTGACTGACTAATTGGTCATATGGGCTTAAGTCTCTTAACTCTTGTACTTTATGATCTTACATCTGACTACCTGTCCTATGCCTTTTGTAGAGCTGTGTAAAAAGCTTGAGTTTTGGCACTTAAATGCTCTCCCCAAATCCAGTCTAATAAATATGAGCCAGCTAATTCCGCCATTTTTAGTGAAAGAGGGAAGTTGTACCCTTTTGTGATCTTTTTAGTCAATAGAAAATTGATATTTATTTTTTAAAAATGTGCCTTCTTTTCAGGATCCCAAGGAGTCTGGCTAAGGTTTTGAGAGCATTTTGCATATTTCAATCTACACTTGACCTTGGGCTGAGAGAGGGATTCAGTGAAACAGTGTGGCTTGGGTTTGGAAATGGTTAATTCATGGTTTTTAAGTCATTGATGTCCCAGGAAGCTTTGTTGAAGGGATATATAATTTGTGTCCTGGACTGATGGAGGCTCTGTCATGGTTTAAGTCAATGAAGAATCATTACTTTGGGATTCTGACATTTTTATAGAGAGATTTGGATTATGTTGGATTATCAAGAGAGAGGAGAACAGCTGATCATTTGTCTTTCTGGTCACTGGCAAGTTGCTGGGAAGCAGGTTTCTACCTAACTCAAGGCAAGTGTTCTAGTGATGGGAGCTGTCCAAAAAACCTAATGGGCTGAGAGTCTCAAGGAATAAGGAGTTTCTCTTGATCGGAGCTCTTCTATTAAAGGCTGAATGACTACTTCTCAGAGGGTGTTTGGGTGGAATTTATGTTTTGGGTAGGGATTCTAGAGAACCTTTGAGATCCCTGCCAACTTGGAGTCAATAAGCAACACCTTGGAATTGTCCTTAAACTTTTAAAGTTTTACTTCAACTTGAAACTCTATTGACTTTCATTAGTGTGTAATCTACTTCCTTCCTTAAAGGTCTAAATTAGGAGAAGCAATATCAGATGAGGGACAGTAAAGTGATGAATTTAACTTTGTAAATACCTCAAGAACATTTCAAAAAGGCAATGACAAACCTGATACTTTTTTCAACATCAGTCAGTTGCCAACGATCCATTCCCATCCCTCTTTCCCCATAGAATCTACCAAATAACAATAAGTAGCTAGACAAAACAAATGAACATATCCACCATGTTTGGAAACATATGCTTCATTTTGCACTGAACAACACAAGATTTTTGGAATCTGGTTCCCATATGAGGAAAAATAGGTGAAACGTACTTGATATTGCAGATGATTGTGGAGAATATGAATAGTTGATGAGAAAACTCTGGATGTGAAAGACCTAGAATTTAGGGTTTATCTTCAAGGATCAGTCCTTGTGTGGAACACTTAGCCAAACTAAATAAGTAGCATAAAGCAAGGCTTTCTTTCTTTCTTTCTTTTTCTTTCTTCCTTCCTTCCTTCCTTCCTTCCCTCCTTCCCTCCTTCCTTCCTTCCTTCCTTCCTTCCTTCCTTCCTTCCTTCCTT
>JAJPUD010005951.1:14116-25991 GCA_023553655.1 Myrmecobius fasciatus | reverse complement strand
GCCTGGCCTCAGGGTCCGGAGCCAGAGAACCCCAGGGTGGATGCAGACCATGAGCTTCCCCTGGGGAGGGCAAGGCCAGGCAGGAAGGGGGAAGCCACTGGTCTGAGCCTGGCTCTGGCCCTTGATCATCCTGACAGAAAGGCCATCTGCCTGGGGCCCAAGCTGCCAGGGACCTCGGGTCAGAGGCCAGAAGGCCACCAGCAGTCAGCAAACATTTACTGAGAACCTGGGAGCCTTTCCCCAAACTGAGAGCGCCCTCCCCCCATCCCTGACCATCCCCCTCCCTCTGACATCCCACTTCAGGGGCCATGTTGGAGCCCCCCTGAGCCTTTCCAGATCTCCCCCCCCTTTATGGCTCCTGGATGTGGCTGGAGGGTCCTTGGGAAGCCATTTGGCCACATCGGGGTGACAGGGAGGCTGGCCTTGCTTCTCATTTCACCTCAAGGTTGTGAAACCCAACTCAGCCTCCTCCCCTCCCTTCCTCCCTCTCCAGACTGAGTCCTCCTCCCTCCGAGCTGCAGAGGACTTTGTGAGTCCCTCTCCCGGCCCCTTACTCCTCCTGTCCCTTCTTGAGGCACACGCCAGATTTTCAGTTTGTTCACTTGTTTTCCGACGTATCTAAGGCTTTGCATTCCCGTTTGGGCTTTTCTCGGCACAGACGCCAAGTTTGTGTTTGTGTTTTCCTTCTCCGGCTCATTTTATAGACCAGGACATTGAGGCAAACCACACAGAGTGACCTGGCAGGTCACACAGCTAGTACGTAGGATGCATCTTCCCAGCTCCGGGCCCAGCCCTCCATCGCAGCTGCTCACAGAATGATCAATGTGTATTGTGACGGGAGCGTCTCGCAGGAGTCGAATCCGGAGCTCTGAGCTTGGAGTTCCCACACTCGAGTTCAGTGTCCATTCTACCTGTGCCCTTTACCTATCGTGGTCTCTGCACCTCACCTTTAGATGACCGGGTCAGACCAGATGACCTTTGGCTCTTTCCTTTGCTCTACCAATGATCCTATCTATAGGATGTCTCAGAGGTCTTAGTGCATTTATAAGCTAGTAAATAAATCTACTGAAGCTTAAAACTGCACTAAGACTTTTGAGATACCCTGTGTACACTTATATCCATGTCTATATCTGTGTCTATATCTGTTACTTACATCTGCATCCATATCTGTATCTATAATGGATCCCTCTCCATAATTTGTATCAATATCACCATATATCTAGAATTTTTATACATTTGCCATCTATATCTTTAATTATATCAATGTCATTATCTATATTCATATTATATCTAAATTTTATATCTGTATCTAAATCTATAATTTGTATTTGTACCCTTATTTATATCAATATCACCAGATATATCCACATTTATATTTATAACTAGTACTTATATCTGTAATAACACTATCTTACCATCTATATTCACATTCATGTCTGCAATCTATATCTATAACCTTATAATGATATCACTATAACTATACCTGTATTTATATCTATATCTGTATCTTTATTTCAATGTCACTATTTACATACATATTCATATATATATAAGTGATACATGTGTCTGTAATCTGTATTTATCAACATCACTATCTATATCTATATGCAAAGTGGCGCAAGGGATAGTGCATTGGACTTCTTTATATTTGTATCCAGATCTATATCTGTTATCTAGATATACAATTTATATCTATATCTTTATTTACATCAATATCATTATATATCCTATATGTATCATTATAGAGATATTCCTATATCTATAATTTATATTTGAATCTTTATTTCAATATCACAATCTTTATCCATCTCTGTATCTGTAGCTATCAGCTATTTCTATAATGTAATTTGCATCTTTATGTCAATATCACTATCTATCTATATTCATAATTATTTATCTCTACTCTTTATATCTACAGCCACATTTCTCTATATGTATCACCAAAGGACATATCTCTCTCTCTATCAATACTATAATCTATATTTAATTTTTCTCTCTACCTCTATCTCTTCCTGTCCCTCTATCTAGTTTATGTCTATATCTTTATCCATACATTATCCATATTATCTGTATCTTCATACATACATAAATTCATACACACACATCCCCTTTTTGTTACCCCTAAAGGCTGGCACAAGCAGGTGCCCAGTTTGCGTTTTTTGAATGGAAGTGAGTAACAGAGCAGGCGAAAAGCCAATGAATCGTCACCGATGGCTAAGGTTTGAGGCTCATGGGAAGCTGGATGAGGTAGTGCCTCTAATCTGGAGGGCAGTCACTGGACGCTGGACACGTCCCCAGGAAGTGGAGATGACCCTGGCTCTCCTACGGCTACCCTGAGGGACCATGGGCTGGTCTCAGGTTGTTCTGTGAAATCACCAGGCTGCTTTAGGCGGTCTCAAGGTCCTCTCAAGCTTTAAAGCCTAAAAGGACAGCCCAGTCATCCTAGGAGGAAAAAGAGGGCACCATGTTTCCTCCATTCTCTTTTGTTTGCTTATTTGCCCAGTGAAAACCCTTTTATAGATGGCATTTTCTTTCCAAACAGAGCAAACAGGTTATTCTCCACCCATTCTTTTAACCAGACCCACTCTGTTCATAGGAGCTTGTATCTAGAACTAGAAGTAGTTTCAGAGACTATCGAGTTCAAAGCCTCATTCTATAGAAGAAGAAACCATCAGTAAATGATCAGTAGATCAGATCTATAGGAAATGATCAGAAGAAACGATCAGTAAAATCCCACAGGCCATAAGCTCCAGAAGTGAGATTTGAATAGTGGGTCATTGACTCTACAGCCCATGTTCCTTCCACTATTCCCACCACATTGTGCTCCTGCCAACCCCTGCTTCTCTGGGAGCATCATCTCATTCCCTCTCCTAGGATCCATGAAATGTCAGGTGGTCCTGAGATAGAGAACCAGGACTTGGTCTCCTAAGATGGGTCTGCTGTTGTCTCCGATGGCCTCAGCTACCCCAGCCTCTAAGGAACCCGTCCTGACTCATCTGCCTTCACTGTCTGAGGGAGGTATCCCCAGAGTCATAAGCATTAGGGTTGTACCTCCGGGTGATCAGAGATGAACCAGGAAGGTGACTGCCTGGGTATCAAGAAGGTCCGACTTTCCTAAATCATTTTGTTTCACTAAGTATAAAGTTGACTTTATTGATAATGCAGAACATAGGAGTCCATGCATCTTCCCCCTACTCCAAGGAGTCGGGGGCTGAACCTGGAGTAGAGTGATCCCTGGTACAAGGAAACACATTTGGGATGGAGGTTCCCCCATAGTGGAGATTTCCACGACTTTCTCCTTGGAGACCAGGGAGACCACGAGGTCCCTTACACAGCTGCTATAACTTTATCTCTTGTCACACCAGGAGATGAGCCTGACAAAATGGCCCCTTAGGGCAATATCAAGGCCAGTATCTGGGGAGACCAAGATTACTTTCAATGACTTTCTTGATTTCATCATATTGGGCAGATTTCTCCAAGCAACAGGTCAGGTCCATGAAACAGATACCGAGCTAAGGACCTGGAGGACCATGATCGTGAGCTTTGCTCTTCCCAATGGGCTTATCAGTGGTGATACTCTGGTCAACATTATGCCATAATTTGCTTTCTACTTGTCATCAGTTCCCCCTACAATAACAAAAGGTTATGGATGACCTTGGGTAGAGAGACCCATAGGCAGAAGAAACCACTGAGCATCCTTACGGAATTATGGTTCACTTCAAGAACATAAGGGCATTTGAAGAAATGTTTAGCTGTGTTCTTCAAGTGAACCCCAACCCTTGCCAAGGTGGCAAAGACACCAGTGAACTCTACAACATTCTGTTTAACATTGGAGGGCTCACACTTCCCCATCATTGCCAGCTTTCCATTTTCAGCCTTGATGGTACCCTTAAACTCATCATTTCAAACCATGTAGTTGAGATTAATGAAGGCGTAATGGATGGTCGGAGGGGTATGTAGTCTTGGTCTCCAGGTGCCTCCATGGATTCTAATGATTCCTTTACTCTGTGTCTGGGATGTGACGGCAACAGCCGGTGCTGGTCCCAATCTCGGGAGAAGAGTGGAAGCAGCCCCCAAATGGTTTTTGATTTGAAATGATCCTCTCACCTAGCTGCCCTCCAAGACCTATCAGTTACTTTTGGTTAAGACCTAATATATCAATATTTCTTGGATGGATTAAAGTACAGAGCCATTGGCTTTAATATTCATTACCCTTTGGTCAGCTAGGTGGCCCTAGGCCTGGAGTCAGGCAGACTTATCTTTATGAGATCAAATCCAGCCTCAAAAACTTACTAGCTATGTGACTCTGGGGTAGTCATTAAAGCCTGTTTGCCTCAGTTTCCCCATCTGTAAAATGAGTTGGAGAAGGAAATGGCAAATCACTCCAATATCTTTGCCAAGAAAACCTCAAAAGGAGTCACGAAGAGTTGACCATGACCATGACTGAATGACAATAAAACCCTCTGGTCACTGTGGTGACTGGCATCTCTGGACTGAGTTAGATTGGTCCTTAGCAGTTTAGCTGGCTATAGAGTCCAGTGATGGAAAAGCTGGAAGTATTTTAAAATCAGGGTGCCATATTTTTGGGAGGATATTGATAAGCTGGAGAATATCCAGTAAGAGCAGCTAGGATGGTCAAGGGCTTTAGGTTTGCGCAATATGGGACTTGGGGCAAATCTGAGGAACTAGAGGTTATTTAGCCTTATAGAAGAGAAGACTGGGGGATGTGGAAAGGAAGATTTAAAGGGGTCTCTCAAGGAAAAGGAAATCTTCTTGTGCTATTTGTTCCTAGATAATAGAACCAAGGTCAGTGAGTGGAAGTGGAAAAGAGGAATATTCTAGCTCGATATTAGGAAAATGCTTCCTACCAATTAAGGCTCTCCAGAATCGGAAGGGGCTGCATTTTCCGGGAGGTTAAGGCGCTATGAGTCGCCGAGACAAAGTACTACTTGCTTGTTGAGCAGTTGGTCCCCAGGGTGTTACTCTTTAGGGGCAGTGGGTGGTGGGGAAGTCGAATGGGTTATTTGAGAACTTTCGCTTTTTCCATGTCTGTCCACGAGCCCCTGGAGTTTTTCTTGGAGTTCTCCAGTTTGGGGCAATAGCACAAAGAGGGCAGCTGATCATTTGGGGTTCAAGATGGATCTAGACACCAGTGAGCCCTGTGACCCTTAGACCCAGGGCACATCTTGCTTTTGCACATATTTTGAACTGACACATAAACATGTTGTTTCCACAATGGAATAGAAGCTCCTTGAGGACAGGGATCCTTTTTGGTTTTGTCTTAGTGTCCTCAGCACCTAGCACACAGCAAGTAATGTTCCGTGATGGATGGATTATCCCAGTTAAAATGCAAATACAATTGGGAGGAATAAAACTTTAATCCATTAAGGAGCTTGAACATTTCAGTGCTGGCTTTTATTAACCTTTGATCCATCGAACTTTTCAAAAATAAGTATTTTGACAACCTTCAGTGTAATCGGCTTCCTTTGCCCTGTATCTAATTTTATATGTTCTAAGATGGGATTCTGAGAAGGGGTGCAGACTGCCCAAAGGGGCCAATACAAGCATAAAAAGGTGAACTCTTGGTTTGGCTTGTCAAATCCTTCCCAGGGCTCAGTCAACGGGGATCAAAGAAGAAGGGAAAAAATTGAGGGTTCTTTCTTGAGACGGTGAAGGTAAGGGTTAGCTACTCAGGACTGAAAGGAGAGGTGAGGGAGCCCCAAAGCAGACTTGGCAACTTCACATTTTGCCTGTGGGGGCTTTTACTGACTCCCCACCAAAGCCTTCATTTCTTTCTTCTCCAGTAAGCTCTGCTGGCACTACCTTTTGAAGACTAGACCATGACCCGGGATGAAGGGCTGCCGGACTCACACTCTGCCCAGGGGTTTTATGAGAAGTATGAACCCAAGGAGATCCTGGGGAGGTAAGGTCCCTTTCCCCCAGACCCTTCCCCTAAACGTCCTTGAGAGTTCAGGCCTTTCCATGGATGAACTCTCTCTCTCTCTCTCTCTCTCTCTCTCTCTCTGTCTGTCTCTCTGTCTCTGTCTCTGTCTCTGTCTCTGTCTCTCTGTCTCTCTGTCTTTCTGTCTCTCTGTCTCTCTTTCTCTCTGTCTCTCTTTCTCTGTCTCTCTGTCTCTCTCTCTGTCTCTGTCTCTGTCTCTCTGTCTCTCTCTCTCTCTGTCTCTCTGTCTTTCTGTCTCTGTCTGTCTCTCAAACAAAAGGGATCAAGATCAGCCCAGATGTTCCCCTGCCTTCCCAAGTTCTCTGCCCATTTGAACCCAGTCTTTGGCAAGGGAGAGGGTTGGTTTCTGGTCCCAATGTGTAGCTTTATGGAAAGAGCCATGGATTGGAAATTAGGAGACTTTGGTTGGTGATATCTCGAGAAGAACACTGACTTTGGAGTCAGAGGCCCCAGATCCAGATGTTTCCTCCTTGGGTGACCCATTTTCACCAGACTTAGTGTCCTCCTAATTAAAAGGAGAGGGGGGGCACTGGGGAACATGAGACTCCTCTCAGCTCAGCTTTTAGTCTTGCCTCTGCTGTGGGACCTTAGATGAAAGCTAAGCCCTTTCTGAGTTCGCTTTTCTGACCTGGAAAATAAGAGCTTCTCTCTGGTGGGATCTGACCCACTCCCTCAAAATTGCTGGCGACGCCCACCTCTTCCCCACATAAGCTCGCTTTTCCAGGGGCGTCAGCAGCGTGGTGAGACGCTGCATCCACAAGTCCACCAGGAAGGAGTATGCGGTGAAGATCATCGATATCACAGCTGGCAACCTGAACTCCCAAGAGATTCAGGAGCTGCGGGAAGCCACCATCAAGGAGATCGACATCTTGCGCAAGGTCTCCGGGCACCCCAACGTCAGTGAGTCCCCCCTCCCTCAGCTGCCATCCTCCGACCAGGGAGAGGGAGGGCTTGGGGGGTGGGATGGGGCGAGAACCAAGGGCTGGAGCTGGGATGGGTGACGTGAGAGTGGGAGAGACTTCAGGCAGACTATAGAGCTGTACCCCAAGATGGAGAATTGGGACGCTTTCTTTTGCCTGAAATAGCCAGGTAATCCATCTACTTCCCACTGCCTGTATGGAGGCGGCCTCGCTTCCCTCCTAGGCCTGACACACTCACCCAGGGAAGGAGGATTAGCTCGCTCTTCTCCCACCTTGGTCTTCTCTCTCAGTCCCAGCCTTCCCCAAACCCTCTTCCCCTTCCTTCAGGAACACAGGCTGCAGGTGGAGGGAGGGATGGGGAGCGTGGGAGCAGGTAGATGGATGACGTTATTGGCCAGCTGCCCAGAAAGCATAAAAATGAACCCCCTGCCCCCCAATTCAGCAGCTCCCCTTACCCCCATCCCTCCACGTCTGACCTTTCCAGGGCCCCCGCCCCAGCCCCCCTCCCTGCATCCTCCCCCCAAACAGCATCTTCTCTGCAGCCTGAAGCTAGCCGGTCATTTCCATTACAGTCCAGCTGAAGGATACTTATGAGACCAACACTTTCTTCTTCCTGGTGTTTGATCTGTGAGTACCTGGCCCCCAGAGCCAGCCATTCTCCCAGCCAAGGGGAGGGAAGTCTCAGGGTCAGCCATTCCCGATTTCTACTGGAGAGAGCCTTCCATTTCTATGCCACGACGCAGCAAGATGCAGGGAAATGAGTCTTGGATGTGGGCTCTGGAAATATACCTTCAGATAGATTTTGAACAAAGTCATTTTGCTTCTAGAACCTCAGTTTCATTTTCTGTAAAATGGGAACAATAATAGTTGTACTATTGACTTCACGGGGGCAAGAAAACGAACACCTTAATGCTATAATTGTGGCTCACCCAGGGACATCTCATCCAATTTTAGCCTCACAAGACTCAGGGCTGGAAGGCAAATTAGAGGGCAGGGGATGATTTATGTCATCTAGTCCAAGCTTCTTATTTTACAGTGGGGGAAACTGAGGCTGAGAGAGGATCACTGATTTGCTGAAGTTTTTGAACAGCGTGACCCAGACCGATAAGATCCATGTCTTCAAATGTTCTCTGTTCTAGATGTCTGAAGACTCCCTAAGGCTGTGATCCTGAACAAGTCCCCTTGACTCTTTAGTTCTCCCTTTCCTTAGCTATAAAATAAGGGATTTCATGTTCTCTAAGGTCTCTTCTGGCTCTAAATCAAGGATTCTTGGAACCTGCAAATAGAAGATTTCCAGGGAAGGGGGGACTTCTCAGTTCCTCCCATAATACTGTGTTTCTTTACCATCTGGAAATTCCTCCTTCAAAGAGATATAGTATATATATACTCATATAGAAAAATAGAGCTTTTCTTCTTCTTCTTCTTCTTTTTTTTTTTTTGCTGAGGCAATTGGGGTTAAGTGACTTGCCCAGGGTCACACAGTTAGGAGTGTTAAGTGTCTGAGGCTAGATTTGAACTCAGGTCCTCTTGACTTTAGGGCTGGTGCTCTATCCACTGCGCCCCCTAGCTGCCCTGATGATAGATAGATATAGTATGTGGTATAGATTTGCCTTGATTTAAAAAATTGCAGTGTATAAAAATATATTTCCAAAAACCCTAAATTATGATTTACATCTTTAAAATTTTTTTAAATTAAAAAAATTAGTAGTATTTTATTTTTTCCAAAGATACTTTTCAACATTCATCTTTGCAAACCTTGTGTTTCAAATTTTTCTCCCTCTCTCCCCTTTTTCCCCCTGCAAAAGACAGCAAGAAATCCTACATAGGTTAAACATATGCAATTCTTCTAAATATATTTCCACATTCGTATGACTTAACATCTTCATTTTATGAGAAGCTTCACTGTAAGAGTTCTGGCCCTTTCCCAGAGGAGGCACAAAACAAGGCATGCTTCTGTAACTCTTGGGATGAACCCCTCAACTACCTCTCCCCCGTCAGCCAATTTCAGCATTTGCCTTTCCTGTCTATGTGACCCTGGCCAAGTAGCAGGCACCTGAGCAAGTCACCGATTGCTGGGCTATTTTCCTCATGTGTAAACTAGAAATCTACTGTACTTACCTGCTAGGGTTGTTGGGAAACTCAGAGCGCCTCAGGCACTTGGCAGAATTTACGGCATAAGGGAAATAGTGATTTTATGATGATGATTTTATAATTTTATGATTTATGATTTTATGATGATCATGATCGAGGCTTCGAGGGATTCCATACTTTCTGAGGTTTCCCACTCCCAAATCCCTGACTTTATTATCCCTCTGATCACTGACCATCTCCTTCTTTGTGGCAACAAGAGTCCCTGTGCCTTTTATTGGAGTGCTAAATGTGAGAGATGAAGGGAATTAGGACTGACATTGTAATCAGAGGCGCTGCATGATTTGGGATGGGGATGGTGATAATAATCCCGAGAACATGAGCCGGCTATACCCACTTGGGCAGTTTTATTTTTTAAACCAGGGAGGAACTCCTCGGTTTCTCTGGCTGGGATTAGTTGCAGCTGTCCTTGGTTCATGGTATCACAGCTGCTGAGTAGGCAGCAAGGGAAGGAGTAAGGAAGGGGCGGAGGGAAGTAGCCGCTGGAGTGACCTTCAGCGAGAGTTGTTTAAATGGCTATTTTTATAAACCCCGAACACATGAGACTGGAAGGGTGGAAGGGCAAGATAAGGGTAAGGAAAAAAAAAGATTAAATCTGGTATCAAAGCCCAAAGCCTTATTTGCTGAGAAGGTGCTGACCAAGGAGCCCCCAGGGCCGAGAGTCTGGCTCATATTCCCCAAGCTCTCAACTGTGAGGACCTTGTCTCCATCACTCAGTGATACTTGACCCCTCCAGAGATTGGAGCAGACCACTGGTGAGAGCGATGTAAGCTGGGGTTCACTGTTTCCCCTCTGCCATCAGACATTGATGGTCTTTGAGGCACTGTGCAAGCTCCAATTCTTTCTTGGTTTTCCCTATCTTACTATTCTTCCTTCTCATTCCCTCCATTTCCTTTTTCCTTCCTACCACCTCAACATTTCTCCATCAAGCCAATCAGTCAGTCAACAAGCATTTAGTAGGCACTTATGTTTAAAATATTGGGGAATAGAGCACCAGCCCTGAAGTCAGGAGGACCTGAGTTCAAATGTGACCCCCAGACACTTAACACTTCCCAGCTGTGTGACCCTGGGCAAGTCACTTGACCCCAATTGCCTCAGGGAAAAACATTGGGGATTAAAATAACCCCCCAAAAGTCCTTGCTCTGAAGGAGCTCACATTCTAAGGGGAAAGGGAACCCGCCGATGATATATACTTTGCTGATAATCTCAGGGGGAAGGTGCTAGCATCAAGGGGGATAGGGAAAGGCTTGTTCTTTTCCTTTTTTTTTTAAACCTTGAGCCTCTGGACCCATAGTGGATGACAGCTCCCCCTTTTTCTGGGACTTGATGCTGATTGATTGCCATGGAGATACAGGGAAACAAGCCAGCCTCTATGAGTAGGATGGGATAGACTTGGGGTAGGAGTGTCTTGTGCATTAATTCAGTTCCCCTTTCTCTTCTCCCTCCAACACCTGTCTGTAGGATGAAGAGAGGCGAACTCTTTGATTACCTCACCGAAATGGTCACCTTGAGCGAGAAAGAAACCAGGTGAGGGGAGTGGATAACTAGATAGTTTTTACCTCCATTCCCTACTCCGGTAGGCGTTATTATTGTTTTTATTTCTGAGGGACCCAGTGATTTGTGACTCTGAGATCGCCAGATCCCAAATCTCGACTCTGTGCTCCCTCTCTGATAACTGTCTCTTCCCTCTTTTGCTGCACCACGAATCCATCTGCTTTTTTGGGGGGGATGTTAAAGTTGGAGGATGAACTTTTTGGAGGATGGTTGGAAGATGTTGGAGGAAGAAGGGAATCAGGATTTCAATCAGAGGAGCTACGTGGCTTGGGTGATAGTAGTAGGGAGAATGGCCAAATGGTCTTCCACCCTCTAGGGACAAGGGTCTCTGACTGGGGGGAATATGCTGGGCAAGGCTGGGTCCTGTCTCTCTGCACAAGGAAACGTGGGTAGGACGTACGACTGGGAGAGGGAATTGCGAGGTCTTGCTTCTTTCCTGTATGGTGGCTCTGAGGCTGCCAGATGCTTGGGTCTTGGTTTGGAAGCTCATGGACCTTGATGCAGAGGACTGGTTGAAGTCGAAGGGTCAGGGTATATTGAAGGGCTTCTTTCCTCCCCTCTCCTTTCCATCTTTCTTTCTTTCTTCCTCCCTTCCCCACCAGGAAGATCATGAGGGCCCTACTGGAGGTGATCTGCTACCTGCACAAGCTGGGCATTGTACACCGAGACCTGAAGCCCGAAAACATCCTCCTGGATGATGACATGAACATCAAACTCACTGATTTTGGATTCTCCTGCCAGCTGGACCCTGGGGAGAAGCTCCGAGGTGGGGCAGCCAGGACCTTCTTCCTATTGTCTAACCTGCTTGCTGTAGTCACTTGCCTCCTCCATGCTTTTCTCTCCTGGAGAGTTGACTAATGGTTGGGTCAAGACCAATCGTGGCAGGTCTCTGTTTTGTTCTGTAGTTTCTCCCTTTCTTCTTTCTTCTTCCTCTTCCTCCTCCTCCTTTTCTTCCTTCTCTTCTTCCTCCTCTCCTCCTTCTTTTTCCTTTTCCCTCCTTCTCTTCCACTTTTTCCTTTTCCCTCCTTCTCTTCCACCTTTTCCTTTTCCCTCCTTCTCTTCCACTTTTTCCTTTTCCCTCCTTCTCTTCCACTTTTTCCTTTTCCCTCCTTCTCTTCCACCTTTTCCTTTTCCCTCCTTCTCTTCCACCTTTTCCTTTTCCCTCCTTCTCTTCCACCTTTTCCTTTCCCCTCCTTCTCTTCCACTTTTTCCTTTTCCCTCCTTCTCTTCCACCTTTTCATTTTCCCTCTTTCTCTTCCACCTTTTCCTTTTCCCTCCTTCTCTTCCACCT
>JAJPUD010005951.1:2422-12561 GCA_023553655.1 Myrmecobius fasciatus | reverse complement strand
AGAGAAGGAAGGAGGAAAGGAAGGAAGGAGAGAAGGAAGGAGGAAAGAAAGGAAGGAGGAAAGGAAGGAGGGAGAGGAGGATAGGATTCTATCTGGAGACAGAGCACAGCTGGAAGTGGAGGAGGGAAGGACTCAGCAGGGTCCCCTATTTTCCCAGTGTCAAGTTCCCTCTATAGAACAGGCAGGTATGCTGTGGCCTGGGGGGTCAGGCTGCCCTGCAGTGCTGCTGAGGGGGCCCTCTGGCTTCTTCCAGATCTCCCGACTCCTGGTCCTGAGCCCACAGAAGCGATACACAGCTGAGGAAGCCCTGGATCACCCCTTTTTCCAGCAGTATGTGGTTGAGGAAGTCCGTCACTTCAGCCCCAGGGGCAAGTTCAAGGTAGAGGCTTTTTGGCTCCATATCCCCTCCATAATCCTTGTTCTCACTCATTCATCCATTCCGGGGCTCCATCACCTTCTCTCATCTCAGTCTGAGTGAGTCTGGCCGGCCTCAGGAGGGCCCAGAAATCAGCTGGGATGCTCTCTTTGTCCGACTTCTCCCTGAAGGCATGGCTCCCTTGAGGTGCTCCCCCTATTTCTAACCCCTAACCCTGATGGAAGGGGGGCAAACTGACCTCCAGCCCAATCCAAAGGAGCTCAATCAGCGCTTGTTCTACTGGAAAAGGGATAAGGTATCAGAGAAGGGGCTTCACTCAGATTCAGGCTGCATGCGACAGCTCCCGAAATCCAGTCTGAGTTTTGAGAACTTTGTCCCTTATTATAATGCGTGAACACAAGCAAGTAGCTTCCCTTCTCCGGCCTCAGTTTTGTAGCTTTTTCATATGGAAAATGGGCATAAAACTTCTTAACATTCTCTACTCCATTGGGTTATTGGCAGGAAAATATTTTGCAAATCTTGTTTTTTCTTTAGGCAATTGGGGTTAAATGACTTGCCCAGGAAGTGTTAAATGTCTGAGACCAAATTTGAACTCGGGTCCTCCTGACTTCAGGGCTGGTGTGCTACCCACTGTGCTATCCAACCGCCCCTGTTTTGCCAGTCTTAAAGCAACCTAGAAATGTGGATGGGCAACAGGGATTGGAGCTGCCATTTCCTCAGCAGGAGGGTGTCCCTTCCTCCATGCAGACTGGGTGGAACCTTATCATTTTAGGACAAACTGGGATGAAGTGACTTGTCCATAGTCACACAGCCAGGCTCTGTCCGAGGCTGACCCTCACATGCAGCTCTTTTTGGCTCCGAGGCGGTTCTTTGGAGAGCCCGGCGGGTGCTACATCATCTTTCAGGGCACTGTAGCTTTAGAGCCATAAGGCTCAGTTAGGCGGGCCCCTAGTTTCACAGAATAATCGAGGCACTTGCCCCTAGTCCCGGTAATCCGAATTCCGGGCCTTGGACCGCTCCGGTCCGTTGCTTCACGGAGGTAGGGAGATTTCCCCGGGAAAAGGTGAAGGGGCTACCCTCGGGTCCCCGCCGTGCCCTTCTTTTCCCTTGCGCAGGTGATCGCCCTGACCGTGCTCGCCTCGGTCCGAGTCTACTACCAGTACCGGCGCATGAAGCCGGTGACCCGAGAGATTGTCCTCCGAGATCCCTATGCTCTGCGGCCCCTCAGGAAGCTCATCGACGCCTGCGCCTTCCGTATCTACGGCCACTGGGTGAAGAAGGGCCAGCAGCAGAACCGGGCCGCGCTCTTCGAGAACACGCCCAAGGCTGTGCTCCTCTCCCTGGCTGATGAGGAAGGCTTCTGAGCCCCAGACCCCAGCGCTGCCCGCCACTGGCTGTGTGACTTTGGCTGAGACACCCGCCCGGGAGCTCCCCGGGGTGCCCCGCTTCTCCCTGCCCTCCCCAGGGGGTAGAGGATCGGGGCAGAGCCTAAGGAGGCACATTTGTTCAGACCTGAGCCCTTTAGCTGAGGGGCCCCTCAGGGCTGGCTCTCGCCCCTTCCCTGCTGGGTCTCCCAGGGGAGGAGCAGGACTTCCCCCCCCACCAACAAGGGCTCAACCTGCGGGACCCAGGATAAGGGCGAGGGGGAGTCAAGTTGGAAGGGGGGGGCTTTGCCTTTCTGTTCGGGTCTCTCTGACTTCCTGAGCAGCCCAGGCCCCTCAACTTCTGCCTACCTCTATCCCCCGTCCCATTTCCGTCAGATAGCCAGTAGTAAGAAATGCCCTGGCTTAGGGGTCTGGAAAGCCAGTGTTTAGTCTAGATTTGGATACTGACAAATTACGGACCCTTCGCCAATCACCGTCTCACTCAGAACCATAGCTTTGCTCACCGGGGAAAGAACGGGTTGTACAAGATCAGGGCCTCCCAATCTGGGATCCAGGGGTTTGAGCCAATGACACTAGGGGTTCCGTGAGAAAATTTAAGTGCAAGTGCTATTTCCCCTTCTCAAATATGACATGCTGAGCTAAAATATTAAATCTGTGCCTGAAATATAAAAGGACATATCATAAATATTGCTTTTTTTTTTTGGTACAAAGAGGCTTCATTGAATCTATTTGCTCTAAAATTTTCCTGAATCCCCCCTTTATTCTCGGGGACTATTCCCGAATCTCAGGTTTTATGTCCACACACTGTTATTTTTGGGGATCTCACCATTCATTTCAAGGCTCAAATGAATAGTTTGTAGCTAAATTAGTTTGAGAAATCATGCGCCCGATGGTCCCAAGGTTCATACTGTTTCCAACGGTTGGCGATGAGCTTTGTGGCAGTGGGCAGATGAGTGTCTCTGCTACGCTCTTGGTTTGCTCCGGGTTTGGGTTCTTTGACTAGGTGGGGGTCCTCGTTCTATGGGCCTGGATCATTCTTCAGCCAAACAGCTCCTGTCACAGTGGAACTGAATGGGAGGAGGTTGGGATAGAAAAGGGGGAAATGGTGGTTGGGGGTTGTGCGTAGTCAGGAAAGTTGCCTTAGGTCCATCTGTCCTTTGGAGCCGAGGTTTTGTTAGCTAACAAGGACAGAGGCGGGGGGCCATCGTTCACAGCTTCTCATGTCTGGCTGACCTGAGAGTAGACCCCCCCATTGTTTATAGAGTACGGCCTAGTAGAGATCATCCACGAGCCAGGACCTGGAATAGCACTTCCACTCAAGGTCAAGCAAGAGGGAGGCAGGGAAGGAAATTTCCTGTGTGAGAGATTGTCTTCATGGAGCTTTCTTTGTCATCATCTTGAAGCTCATCCTGGAGTCACAGTAGTGTTGACAATGATCAACCAAGTTGGCCAAGGGTGAACCTCAGTTTCCCTTTTTGTAAAATGGTGAAGGATTAGCTAATCTCTACATTTCCTTCCAGCTTAAACATTCTATGATTCTATGTATCAGAACCAGGGCTTGATCAGGAATGGAACAGACCAGACTAGAGAGGACTCTGCTATAGTTCCTCATCCCTTCATGCTTACACCATCACAACAGACTCCTTGTTGGTCTCTTTGCCTCAAGTCTCCCCCCTCTTCAATTTAGCCATCAAATTGATTTTCCTAAAGCCCTAGGCAGATGATGTCATCCATTCTCCTAATCGATACAGATCAATGGCTTACCATTGCCTCCAAGATCAAAGATAAACTACTCTGTTTGACTTATTCTAACCTGCCTCTTCCTTACATTTGATATTCCCTTCCTACCATATACAATACTTTGTGATCCAGTGATACCGATCTCTGCTGTTTCTCTCTCATGAGACTCCATCTCCCGACTATGAACATTTTCTTGACTGTCTTCCTTGCCTAAATTTTCTCCATCTTTATCTCCATTTTCCTGGTTTTCTTTGTCTTTTTCCCCCTGAGGCAATTGGGGTTCAGTGACTTGCCCAGGGTCACACAGCTAGGAAGTGTTACGTGTCTGAGACCAGATTTGAACTCAGGTCTTCTTGACTTCAGGGCTGGTGCTCTATCCACTGCACCACCCAGCTGCCCCTTTCTTTAAGTCTTCATTAAAATTCCATCTTCCACATGAAGCCATTTCTGGTCCCTCTTATTGCTCATGCCTTCCCTCTTCTGGTTATCTGCAATTTGTCCTGTATGGAATATCCCACAAGTCCTTTGTCAATTTTAAGCTTTAATAGCTTAATACCAAGCTTTTGGGACACCCTATATATAAAACACTTTGTTTTTATTTGCTGGTTTGCATGTTGGTTTCCAAATTAAACTGTGAGTTCCTTGGGATTAAGGACTGACTTTTGACTTTCTTTGTGTCCCCACCACATAATAGGCATTTAATAAATACTAGTTAACTGCAGGGGGTGGTGGTGGTGGGAGATCTGGGTTTGAATATGACTCCTAATACTTATTAGCAGTATGGTCATGGGTAAAAGTCCCTCACTGTTCTGCATCTTGGTCTCCTCTAAAATGGGAGTGATGATGGTACTTGTAATTCCTGCCCTCCTAAGGCTGGTGGGAGGCCTGTAGGAGGCCATCCATCTGGTTTAGTGCCTTTCTAAGACCTTTGATCCCTGAGATCTTTGAAGTCAAAACTATTTTCACAATAATAATAAGATGTTATTTGCCTATAAAAATCCTTCCTTTCTAACTACATATCTGCGAGAGGCCAGATTTTCTTTGTGTACTTCAATCAAAACCATATAGCACAATTTCTCGCTATTAGAGTGAGATCGAATGCAGAGGCACATAAGAGAATCCAGCTGCCTTCTATTAAGCCAGACATTCAGGAGATTTGCAAAAAAATGGACATTTTTTTCTCCAATTTCTTTGCAACTAGTTGAAAATTCTCTGAGTAGAGATGAGAGAACTAGGATTAGAGAATTTTAGTGACTTGCTCAAGATCTCCTAGGAAGAAACATCAGAGGCAGCATTTAAACTCAAGTTCATGTCCTTTCCACCTTCCCCTTTCCTCACTAGATTTTTTTTGTTTTGTAAAATCCAATTATTTTTCATAAAAATATGTAATGTTAACATGTAATGATTTATCATTATTTTTAAATGAATTAATAAACATTTTCAACATTTATCAGTTTTAATTTCGAATCCAGGGGTATAGATAGATATAACCCACAAAACCAAAAACTCTTTGGAGCCCTCAATTTTTTTTAAGAGTGTAAAGCGATCCTGAGACTCCCAACTGCTGATCTAGTTGAATTCTCTGAGTAGAGATGAGAGAACTAGGATTAGAGAATTTTAGTGACTTACTCAAGATCTCCTAGGAGGAAACATCAGAGGCAGCATTTGAACTCAAGTTCATATCTTTTCTATCCTCCCAGGCTATTGTTGAATGCCAGCTGCCTTTGCAGCTCTCAAAGCAGTATTATATAAATATCCCTTATTCTTAGACTGCAGAATTGAGGCAAATACTCCTCAGCTGCTGTATTTTAAAAGCCTCTGGCTATTTATGTATCATCACAGGACCTCATGGGGGGGGGGGGGGACTCTCCAGGCAGGATGATAAAACTAAATGACTGAAAGCCTTCACCAGTCCGCCAAACAATATTTCACGGCCCCGGGAGGCAGCTCTGTGCCTTTATGAAGACAGTATTTACCCAAAGTAAATGTCTCATAAATAATCAAGTGGATTCTTGAATATTTCAGCATCGCTGCTCCTCACGTGGGCTTTGAGAGCCTCATCATGTGAGTCACAGCTTCCAACCACACCTGGCCCACAGAACTTCCAGACCTGTAGAGAAGATCACAGATGTAGCCTAACACATCTTCCTCTATATTTTTGGGACCATTTGGTTTCTCTCATAGATCTAAAGACTCTAGAATTTAGAGCTGCAGATTATAGATCTAAAAGGTACCCTAGGAGTCATCTAACCTCCTCCCCTTATTTTGCAAATGAGGAAACTGAGACCTAGGTGATATGAACCCAGATCTCCCTAGGTCAACTTCAGAATCCTTTGCTTTATAGCAAGTAATAAAGGCAGGAGTTGCAAAGAGGGACATTTAGCTTGATGGCAGGGGAAAAAATCCCCAACTTCCTAAAAATCACAGTTGTCCAAAAGTGAAATAAGCATCCTTAGAAGGTGATGATTTCCATCTCTTTAGATGTCATCAATCCGTTTTCTAGTAGGCGCTCATTTGGAATATGACTAGATGATCACTTTCAGGCCTAATTCAAAAATTCTGTGATTCTTTGCTCCTATATGTAGTTGAAATAGGGTTGGAACCTACATCCCTTTTCTCTAAGATTACCTTCAATTTACACTGCATATATTTTGTGTGTCCATGACTGTTTGTCTATATTTATGTCCCTGATTAGAATTTGAGCTCTTCAAACATATCAATTTTTTTTTTTTTGGCAAGCCAATTGGGTTTAAATGACTTGCTCAGGGTCACATGCTAGTAAGTGTCAAGTTTTTGAGGTTGAATTTGACCTCGGGTACTCCTGACTCCAGGACTGGTGATCTATCCACTGCGCTACCTAACTGCCCCAAGGACTATTTTTTGGGGGGGACTTCCTTTCTATATCACAGCATACATAGTAAATATTCATTGATTGAGTGATATTCTCTGCCTTGAAATACAGTCTTCTTGTCATTACATCATGATGTTATTGGAAGAAGCCAATGGGTGAATCATTTCAATCTTCTGGAAGTTGGAGATCCTCAAGTGAGTTAACGAAAATACAGCATCTCGGTAGATTTGGTGTCTTGGGACAGCCAAGCTTTCAGGTCCCCCCATAATGATTATAGTTGTTGGGCCAACAGTATGACTGTGATCCTCCAGCATTCTAATGGGCTTTGATTTATTTACCATTTACAAATGAGAGGTACCCTAGGACAGGAGAAAGAACATTCATTTAGGAACCAGAAAACCTAGATTCAGGTTCTAGCTCTTCTATTTACTACCCTTATGACAGTAGGAAAGCCATTTCACTTCCCTGGGCCTCAGTTTCCTTATCTGTAAAGTGGGAATAATAATTGCCAACTGGACTGGAAACTGCCTCTTACCTGTGGATGACAGGGGTTGCACAATGGAGACTAATTATGGGGAGACACAAATAGAAGTTTAATTGATTTCAGAGTGAGGAAAATGGCATCTACAAATGGCCGTACTGCTTCTTTCCTCCCTTCTTCCTCCCCTCGTCAAGAAGGAGGCTTTAATACTGTTAAGGCCAGGGTCACTTACATACATGAAAAAAGTTGGCCCATAACACAGATCTTGAGATGGTTGTCACGGTTAGCATTTCTCAGGACAGTAAGATGTTCTTCTGTCCTGTGAGAACAAACACTGTCTTAAGTTTCTGAAGGTCGTGGCCACCCTGTGGGGTATAGAACCAAAGTTCTGTGATGGGAACAGGAGTGTAGGACCCATTAGTGACCCAGTAGGAACAGGGATTGTGAATATGTGATGGATGACCTTGGGAAATAAGGAGAGCTAAGGCCCTCGATGAATACCTGGTGCTGGTCCAAGCAATACACTTTGCCAGAGGGTGATATCATCCCAGAATTTTAATTATTGTGACGCCATGTTCAGGACAAAGCTTTCTGGTTGGACTTTAGCTCTGGGAAACAGGGTATCCAAAATATTTTGACATAAAGAAAGGAGAGGACTGGTAGATTCTGAAAGTGGGTCAGTGTATCGTTGCCAAAGCTAGTATGAGGATCTTACTAGACTTGTTCACTCTTGAATTTCTTCCTGAGCATTTGACAGATGGAGAGAAGTTGTCTCTCCTTGACATTGACAGTCAACTATTCAATCTATAAGCATTTATTAAATGTCTGTTTAAAAAAGTTAATATACTAACTAGGTGCTGGGGATATGAAGACAATTTTATGTGTTTTAAAATATGATTCTGGGGGGCAGCTAGGTGGTGCAGTGGATAGAGCACCAGCCCTGAAGTCAGGAGGACCTGAGTTCAAATCTGAACTTAGACACTTAACACTTCCTAAAACAATATGTAAATAGATACTGTTGTGTGCAAATTGCTTGGAACAAAGTAAAATAATCATATATACTGACAGGTAGACAAAAACATTTATTAAACCTGTGCCAGATATTGGATTATGCACTGTGTACATAGATAAACAAATAAAATAAGCAAGACAATTCTGGACCTCAAGTTGCTTACGTTCTAATGGGAGAAGATAATCCATAAAGGAGAACTGGACTGGGGTACTTGGATATCTGGTACCAGGAAGTGAAGTGAAAGCCTAGATATGGGCAAGAAAAGAAAAAAAAACTGCTTAATATCACTGATAGGAAAAGTCTCGTAGCTTTTTATATAGTTGAAAAACTTTTAATATACAACATGTTCTTTTGCTGCACTTACTTGTTTTGCATGATTTGGGAGGAAAGAAAGAAGCATTTATGAAACACCTACTATGCGTTAGGCACTTCACAAATGTTGTTTCATTTAATCCTCACGACAGCCTTGAGAAGTAGGTGCTGTTAATTTTCTTCAATTTACAGTTGAGGAAAGTCAAATTAAATGGCTTTTTCAGTGTCACATAGCTAGTAAGTGTCAGAGGTCAGGCTCAAATTGAGGTTTTCTTGTCTCCAAGTCCAGCACTCTATCTACTGTATCATCTAGTTGCTTATTGAGGACACTTTTTTTTTGACACATTCTTATTTCTTTATCGTGAAACCACATTTTAACAAAATCACGTTGGACATTATGTGTGTTTTTGATGAACAATTCATTTCCCCCCAAGTCTATTACTGATTACAACCCATAGATTTTTAGTGCCATTTAAGGTCATTGAAATATATTGGTCTCCATCTCTTGGAGAAATTTCTTAACCTTTTGTTATGAGTTGCTTGGTACAAGGTTATGCTACAATGCTCTGTGTCCATTTATGGATTTTCTGTACTTAATTCCAGGGCAATTCTGCTTTTCAGCATAATGATATATTTATGAAAGCTCATAGTTCCTTCAGTGGAAAAAAAGATCTCCAGGCTCACTGGCAGTTAAAAAAAAATCCCCAAGGTCTTTTTTGGGTTGGATGTTTTATAATTTGATGAAGATCTTATAGGTTTACCTGGAGTGCTTCTGAGAATGGGTTTGAATAGTCTGAAATGAAAAAAAATTGAACTTTATCAATAAAAATAATGTTTTCCCAACATTGAATACTCTAGTCTTATGATAAGACTTTTTCTTCATATGAAATCCCAGTTTTTAAAAATGGGATTCTTCTTTTTAAAAATGGGGCTCTGGGGGCAGCTAGGTGGCACAGTGGATAGAGTACCAGCCCTGAAGTTAGGAGGACCTGAGTTCAAATCTACTCTTAGACACTTAACACTTCCTAGCTGTGTGACCCTGGGCAAGTCACTTAACCCCAATTGCCTCAGCAAAAAAATGGAGTTCTTTTATTTTTAACTGTTTGTATTCTCCTTTTTTTTTTGAGACAGTTGGAATCTTGTCTTATTAGGTTGTTTTGCAGAAATAATTTGTTCTTGGCTTTGTTTTTAATTTTAGATGGCCCTTTCCTTTGTACTTTGGGGAGACTGATGGTTTCATCATGAGCTTGAATGATCTTTGACTTTCTTAAACATGCTCTTTACAGACCACATAGGTATACAAATAAAAAAATTACTGGCAATAATTCATAATTCCATGACCCCCACATTCAGTTATTAGATCCTATATGGAATTGAGAATCACAGTTTGAGAAACCGAGGGCTAGAGTAATGGGTTTGGACTTTGGTCACACTTTAACTTGTCAGTAAATACCCATTTTGTAAAAGCTAATTGATAATAATTAGCTAAATGATACTGGGTGTGAATCCATTTGTCAATTTATGCTAGAAAGGAAATACTAACTGTAACTTGTGATTAATAGAGAGGAGAATGCATCAGAATGGGGAACCCAGCCAATAGCATTGGAAATGTGTTTTACTACCCCTTGGGCTACCCCAAGAATCCTGTGGGACAGATATAGACATCCTTGCTTCGAAATTCCTCTTGACAATGAAAGTAGGAATCAGAATACTGTCCGTTTAAAAGAGCTAATATACTAACTAGGTGCTGGGGATATGAAGACAGTTTTATGTATTTTAAAATATGATTCTGGGGGGCAGCTAGGTGGTGCAGTGAATAGAGCACCAGCCCTGAAGTCAGGAGGACCTGAGTTCAAATCTGAACTTAGACACTTAACACTTCCTAAAACAATATGTAAATAGATACTGTTGTGTGCAAATTGCTTGGAACAAAGTAAAATAATCATATGTACTGACAGGTAGATAAAAACATTTATTAAACA